>JAZKJV010004999.1:0-253404 GCA_037367405.1 Ottelia alismoides
TATTACGAAACTACTCAGGGTTACGGGTGTAAATATCCCATTTGCAAATCAGAACGAGTATTAGGGACAATTTTATCTTTTTTTAACTAAAACAATCAAATATAACGGACATCCCAAACGGAACATAACACAAGGTTATGTCATGTAAGAGTTAAGCACTACTCAGGGTTTCTCATGTAATTTACGATTATGCATGGTTATGATTGTAATTACGAAATAACTCAAAATAACTCAGCTTATAAGTGTAAATATCCCTTATTTAAATTGTTTATAAACAATATTTTTTGAGAAAGCATTTATAAAGAATATTGTTTATATTGGATAAGTTATATTGTGTATGTTGTTGATTATTAACGGAAATTTTAGGTTTATGATATTTGTGTACCTTATGATGTGAGTTTGTAATTATGTAGATGGCTACACCTCCGACGAACGTCTCTTCCAATAATGACTCGCCATTTTATGTACCGCCAGGATTAAGTGATCCTGCATAACAATACAGGTACCTTTCGAACTGTGTCGATCCGAACACGGTTACTTGCAGGATGTGCAAGAAGGTAGATAAAGGAGGTGTTACGAAGAAGAAGATCTCGTACATGGATGATGTTGCCAAGGAGAAGAGTCAGAAAGCCACTGAAGTTAAGGAGATGAGAAATGAGACTAATATCACTAGAGATGCTACATCGGCATAAAAATCATGATTATCCGATTCCTTGAAGTAGAACATCATAGTAGAAGGATCATCATGTAAGATGAACATAAAAGATGCATTCGTCGTGGATCACCAAGAAAGGGTTGCCTCCTATATATGAAATCGGCATATACATTGGCAATTCCTTTCAGTGCATTAACGACGAAGCCCTTCATGCAAGATGGTGAAGGCAATTAAGAAGTACAGTCATTGGCTAAAGACTCCCACGAGGTATGAGCTCAATGGTCCATTTCTGAAGAAGGCAAGGTGAAGAAAATGCACGATGACTTGCAATGCCATCAAGAGACGTGGAAGTCGATGAGATGCTCTCTAATGACTGATGTATGGACGGACATGCGAGGAAGGAGCATCATGAATTTTTGTGTCGAATTTTTAAATAAACAAGGGTGAGGTCCTAAGGTGGGATTCACCATGGTGCTTTCAATGATATAAGAAGCTTATACAATCATGGGTGGGACCAGTCCGGCATAAGGCCCTTAAAAAACCAAGAACATTTTCAGCATAAAACCGCTAAGCTTGAAAAATATTCTCGTTTCTAAATTCTAACACACCAAACAGCCCAGAGGATGGCGAAGGCTGGGGATGCATCTTCATGCGAGTTGCCATAAGACAACCTAATTGAGCTCCAGAATGAAGCACTGTAATCTATTTCTACCCAAGGAATATTCACACCTTCCCATTTACGTGATAATGTCCGACATTTAAAGAAGAGATGCTCCAAGTCCTCATCTTCCTCATTACATCAATCGCATGTACAATTACCGGTATGTAGAATGTCATCTTGTAGTGTCTTTGTAAGCAGACATCAATGTCGAACAAGCTAACAGAAGAACTTGATCTTTTGCTAAATTTTGCTTTTCCAAATGATCTGGAAGTCATGCATGAGATCATCCAAGGCCAAGCGACGACTTTAAGTGAAGAAAAGATATGATGTTCTCACCAAGTACTTCTCATTGCCCCAGATATTGTGATCCCTACCTTGAGTGGGGCCCCTAATATCAGCCAAATCACCAAGGAGGGTCGTGACCTCCTGAAGCCTTTATTCAGAAAGCATGGGAGGGAAGCAAGTGTACCAAACACCAACCGACCATACATCACCAACAGAGGTGTCCTGATCCTGAGAAGGGGAAAAGGATGAGGGTAACGATCTCTCAAGGGCCCAAGCCAGTCCAATTATCCTATCAAAATCCTTATTGATACCCGTCTAAAGAGTAGAGCGTTGTTGAATGATCGAGGTCTGCAAACTGCCCACAATCCCATAAATCTTACGTAACAATCTACACCCCAAGTCCTCCTCCCCCATGGTCTCAGCACCCAATAGATAATAGGGCAATGTTCATGCATTCCAACTCGAGGATTTCGAGGCCGTCGTCTTCCTTCCTACGGGTCACATCCCTCCAACTCATGAGATGAATCACACTACGCTCATGTTTACCATCCAGCCAAAGGAATCGCATCATCAAGCCTTCAATGCAAGTGCCTACACCTGTAGGAATCCATCTGGTGGAGCAGAAGAAGACAGGTATGGCAGGTAACATATCTGAGAAGAATCATTTTCCCACCCTTAGATAGAAATCTCACCTTCCATCCATCCAACTTGCTTTCCAATCTCTCAAGCACATCATTCCAATCTGATCTTCGTAGGCGGCACACCACAAGAGGAAGGCCCAGATATGTAATTGGGAGGTCTCCCATCGAGCAAAGTAGGGAGTCACCAATCTCTTGAGTTTCAGCTTGATTAAAACCGAAGGGAGCAAAAATGGATTTCTCTATGTTCAACTTGAGACGGATATGTCCCCAAAGATCTCCATAATATGTGAAGCCCTACGAACATGCGCTAGGTCCCCATCAATGAAGATCATTATGTCATCTGCATATTAGAGTATAGGAATGTGTATATCGTCCATGTAGTAACCCATATATAGGCCTTCCTCTATTGTCAGCTTCATCATTATCGCCAATGCATCTGCTGGTAACACAAAGAGCAGAGGTACTAAGGGACAACCCTGCCTTACACCCGTTAGGGTTGGTAAAAGCCTCCTTCTGGTCGATCATTAACCAAAACAATATATGAAGCCATCGTGAAGCACCTTTTCGTCCATGACACCCATAATTCAAAAAAAATCCCTCTTCTCCAAGGATGCTCAAAGAAATCGCCAGTCAACACAATCATACGTCTTTAAGAAATCTATCTTCCATAGTAAGCCCCCAGTCGAGTCTCTCCTCCAGTCATGAATGATCTTGGACACCAACATCAACCCATCAACCACAATCCTCCCAGGCACAAAGGCCGATTGCTCAAGCAATATAATATCCTTCAGCACCATACAGAGTTGTTGGCAAGCACTTTAACTATGATGAGGTAAATGACGTTCAACAGTGCATGGGTTTGAAGTCATCCACTCTGGATGGGGCCTCTCTTTTGGGTAGCAAGAATATCAATGCCTTGTTCAATCGCTTGAAGCCCCGGTTGCCATCTCTAAATTCATTAAGGACATCAATAATATCTTCTTTCACTAACTCCCAAAAACTCCCTGTAAAATGCAATTGAGACCCACGTGCACTCTCTGCATTCAACTCGAAAGTTGCTTTCTTAATCTCCTTTTCAGAAAAGGGGGAGACAAGAGAATCAATTCTGCATGCTAGAAATGCTTCTGACCCCCATTCCTCTCCAACCTCAGCCCATACAAGGGACCCTTCTGCTGAGTTCATAGAAATGGTTCCTAAGCGCCTAGCCAGGCTCCAAATCACCGCTAACCTCAACCCCATCAATCGTGAGGGCATGAATATAATTCCTTCGTCTCTTACCAACGCCATGGCATGGAAACTTTTGTGTCGACTGCATCTTGGGTACTTCATTTTTGAAGTCCATAGATGCCTCTAATGAGCACACACCATGGCCTCAAATTTCAGCGAAATTCCGTCGAATTTCTGTCGAATATCGATATCCAGTCGAAATCGAAATTCGACCGAAATGACCGAAATATGGGGGTCCTAGTACAAAAAATGACCGAAATGACCGAAATTCCGGTCGAAATTCCACCGAAATTCTGTTTTAGTCGATACCAAAATGGTGACCGATACCGACATTTAAGGCCTTGGCACACACTGCGGAGTATATCTTTAAATTTGTGGATGAGTATCTCAGCAAAGTTGGGGCAAAAAATGTGGTTCAGATTATTACGGATAATGCTTCCACCAATGTAGTGGTAGTAAGATAGCTCACAAAATATCCACAAATATGGACTCCATGTGCCACACATTCCATTAATCTTGCTTCGGAGGAGATAAGCAAAGAGTTGAAGTGAAGAGTGTATTTACAAAGGCAAAGAGGCTTACGATTTTCATTTACTCCCACATCAACACTCTGTGCTTGATGCGGAAGTTTACAAACAAGAGGGACATTACTAGACTATGGCAAATGAGATTTGCAACCACTTTCCTCACTCTTGAAAACATTAATGAGAAAAGAGACAAGATGAGGTTGATGTTTTCCTCAAACAAGTAGAGGAACTGAAGATGGTGGAGGACTAAAAGCAGAGAAGCAGCGAGTTCCATAGTCTCCAACCCTAATTCTAAAACCATGCCGCACATGCTATCCGAGTTTTCGCACCTTCGGTTTGTTTATTGTATGCAGTTGATGCAGATTGACGCCCATCCATGGACTTTGTCTAGTGAGGGCTTGATAAGGCGAAGCAGGAGATAATGGTATTTTTCAATGATGAAATCTAATGAATTTTTTGTAAACACTATTACAACCAAGACCACAAGAGGCATTGTTTTCTAAAAATGCTCCTCGAGGCGCTGAGACATACGCCTCGAGGTGTTTTTCAAGGAAAAAAGCCTCAAGGCTATAGCCTCATGCAATCTTAGTGAGACGCGTGCCTCGAGGCTTATGAGGCACGCGTCTCGAGGTATATGCCTCGAGGCGTGTCTCGAGGCGCTGTTTCATGTATGAGCTGATTTTTTTATTTTTGTTCTATAATATTTTTTTCTTTTCTTTTTGATTGTAAGCTTTTCGTCTTTTGTAGGCAAGTATTTTCAAGTCCTTAAGCTCACGATTCACTTAAATGCATTTTCTTAGTTTATTAACGTATTAATAAGCTTATTTTTACTTTGTTATGCATGTTCTTTATAAATCAACATGAACAAAAAATTGAGTCTTGAGTCCTTAAATCTAATGCCTCTACTCTTTAGTATGAATCAAGCATAAATGCTTTCTTTATTAAAATGCTTGGAAGCAAGTACCCTACTTTGACCTAAATTTTGAAAAGTATATTTTTGTAATCAGGTCATATCTTTTCTTATATTCAATTGGGACTAAATTAATACACGTCAAAACATGCATGAACAAAGATGGTCATAACAAGCAATATTCAAGTATTTTATCCCACAATCCTTATGGTAAAGTAAAAAAGTGATAATTGATTCACTGCTTATTCTCTTATCCTTCTCAAATGAATGACACACACATCTCACCTAATTTTGAAAATGGTGTGTTACATCTAGTTCCTTTAGTTAAATTTTGTTCAAAACTTTAAATTTTACAGAGAGTTGCCCATTATTGTGCTTGCATATCCAATTTACTAATTACCCATGATTGTGCTTGCATATCCAATTTACTTGACTCCTTACAAATTTAGAGTCCAAAAAAGAGAGTTATATAACAACTTAGATGTTTAAGCCATGATGTTAGCCTTGAAATGTAATGGAGTTATGTATTTAATCATAACTATTTAATTTCTAGAACTTGAAAATTGTAATTATAATCAATTATTATGTTTTATGAAAAAAATTCTTTCACGAGTGAGGCTTACGCCTCGAGGCAATAATGGGAAACACCTCGATATGCCTCACGCTTTTTAAAACCTTGATAAGAAGGCTCGAAAATCCATCGCATCTAGAGGCTTATTATGTGAATCTATTCTTCTGCTATACAAAGTCTCGTGGTAGTCTAGATATTGTGGTGAGATAGGTTTCATGGAGTTCATGGAAAGATTTTATCCAGATTTGGATATACAAGACATCATCAACATGAAGGAGCTTCCTACATTCAGACTTGGTCACGGAGAGTTTGGCAAGCAATTAGCTGTGAGACAATGTTCTAGAATGATGAGAATTACGATCCAAATATATCAATCATTGTTTTCAATTCATGTCATAAGAGTCATCTTTGATTTTACGGACTTAACCAACTCTGTATTTTAATAGCTAATTGGCGATATAATCATGGAGACATTTTCATCATCTAGATGTGGGTGTAATTAGAGTACAATTGACTCAGTAAAGACTCTACTGTCCCACCCAATTGGAATACTAGCATTAGATTGGTAATTGATATAAATATTCAATTTCACTTGTATTCTTGCTTTCAGATCCATACCAAGAAGAGAAATAGGTTGGAGTCAAAGAGGTTGCACGATCTTGTATATCTGTGTTTCAATTCTAACCTGTAGGAACGTTGGTTTGAGAAAGAAAGATATCATCTTCTTCTCGTGCTCGTGGACACTTGAGTGAATGAACCAGAGATGTCAATGTATAAGCTCATGATGAGGAGGCTTTTCCAGGTTTCGGAATGACGTGGGGTATTGTAGTACATGCTAGTAGTGTCGAAGAGAAATTGGAACCGAGAAGGAGCCAGTGAGGTGAACGTGGCAAGGGAGCTTCATCTTCGAGCTCAAATATTGTGCCGACGAACGAGGAGGAATTACAACTTGAAGACATAGAAGGAGAATAAGATGATAATGAAGATGATGAAGAAGAAGACATTGATCTAGATGCTGACATGGATGATTATGAATGACCACTAGCTGCTAGATTTATTTTTCTTAAGTATATTCATGTTTTGATGTGTTATTTTATTTTTAAACATTAGCACGTGCTATATAACAAACATTTTGTTTTTAACTTGATTATTTTTCTTTTGCTTCAATTACTTCTATTATTTAATTTTTATAAGTTTGAAAATGTAAATTTATGCAAATATATAAGAATATATGTATAAAAGTTGATATGTATATTTAAAATAATTGAAAATTTCAGAACCGACTAAAGCCCGACTAATTATGATTAATCGCCTAACTGTCGATTAATCCTTAGTCAGTGACCTCGTCGACCGAGTACTGATTGCCAACTTCTGAAACCTTCTGTGGGGTGAGATAATGTCTTTAGGAGTGTCAAAGAATAATGCATTTTGGGACCATCAATCAATAAATAAATACAATCTTATTGTAGTAGGTGTTGGAATGCAATACATAGAATTTAACAATTTTTTGCCACCAAAACTTCATTTGATCTTGATTATGGTTTAGCTTTTTCTTATATTGAAAACCTTTCAATTGATTTCTATTGTAGCACTCAATTTATCTTCATTTTGTCATCATATCTCTTCAAAATAGTCAATGTTTTAATAACCTGAGCTAAGATGAAATAATCCAACATTTCGTACAATGTAATTTGTAAATCTTAAATCATTGTAATTCCTTCCTTTTTTATCTCTAGGTTTGATGTCATTTTTTATTTTTTTTAAAGATAAACGATGAATAAAACTAGTGGGTCATATAAATTCTATTGAAAAAATACACAAAATACATAACATTCTCCCTATAAATAAACCAATGTCAAACGTATATAATGCAAACCACTTTGTGTTGCACTTGTTCGTCATGTTCCTCTCATTCTTAATGATCCATATCAATGTCTCTATCATAACATCGGTTATATGCTTGTTCACCACCATTGGGCCTTTCAAACTTGAAGCCCACCCAATAAGCATATATGTACCATTTGCATCCACTCGATCAATGTATTATACAAAAACCAAGCACTACATCAATTAACAAGAAATCTAGCTCAATAAAAGAAGCAAAAATGAGAAGTAGATTTATGAGCTCTGATTCTAGTAAGAGGGTACCCCTAGGATCTTTTTTCCAACTTTTCGTATGTGATTAAAAACCAAGGAAGGCATGCCTTTTACAATAGCTTACAAAAAAAGACAGTTAATCCTTCTACATACAAAACTAACAGTCAAGAAGTTCTACATTCTCCCCTGATTGCATGCCAAGCATGTTTTGTCCAACTCAATTCTACAACTGCTCTGGAGCATCTTGGTGACCCATCTACTGCACCTCACCAATCATGCATGTAACCTTACCTTAGCAAAGTCTAGCCCTCCAAATCAACTGACAATAACCATGATATGCCCACTTTTTGTGTTTTTATCTATTTTAAAATTCATGTGTGTGTCTATAGTTGTTTCTAAGTACTATTATAACATATGTGTATGCACATACTTGCAAGGATCAAGCACAAAGGTGCCATCATACAAGGACATGAATCTACAATATACACATGTGTTATACTTTATTGAAACAAGAGGAGGAAACATGCATAGGTGCCCGCCCTAAGATTCGAACCCTAGTCTTTCAGGTGGTAGGCACACTGCACTACCATCACAGAATTAAGTGGGTTCATATGTGTATACATGTTGCATATCTTAAATAATATAAGTACCACTATAACACACATTAAATGCATAGTTGCAAACATCAAGCACAAAAGTGCGATCATACAAGGACACGAATCAACAATATACACATACATATCTTAAATAATATATCTAATTCTTAATTATGTTTCATAATGTTGTCCTCAAACCCACTTCCTGCCCCTATCTCGCAGACCAAGCTTGGACTAGGGCTTTGCCCTCCACTTCTAACAGAGGAGATCAAACAACTCTACAACTATGAGCATCCAAAACAATCTACATGTAAGCATACATACATACATTATACGCTCACATCCACTTTGATAGACGAGATGTAGCATGTCCATATGCATGTGAGATATATGCATTGCCTGATATCTCATGTGTTTTGGACCCCATCACACCTTGGAGTACCTCACATCTTTAACAACACTATATATGTGATGAACCCAACATGTTTACAGAGGAACATAGATAACGGGGTTGGAATCCACAAAAAAATCTAAGAAGGGGGTATGGGATTCATCCCCCAATTAGAAAAATAAAAGAGGGGGTATGGGATTCATCCTCCAACTTTCCTAACTCGTAATATGGAATCCTACAAAAAAATGCAGCCATGTCACCAGGATAGGCCGATACTCTATCAACTTTCACTTTCATTGATCAAAGGATAGGCCGATACTCTATCACTGCGACCCTTCGGCACGTTGACTCCAATTCTTGCATGGCTTTTTCTTGTATTTATGCGCCTTCATGTCACCAGGAGCGACGTGTTCTGTGGGAGGATTTGAATGCCGATGCTGGGGCCCTTGGCAACATCCCTTGGATCATGGGGGGGGATTTTAATGTCACTTTACTGGCTTGCGACCGCCCACGTAATAATGGGGGACGTGACCCAGGCTCTTCTGATTTCTTGGAGTTCGTTCATGACTTGGCCCTCGAGGACTTGGTTGCAGGTGATATCTCCTATACGTGGCGCAACTCTTCTTCTCGCTCGCGCCTTGACAGGTTCTTTGCTAATAACAGCTGGATGGAAGCTTTCCCTTTATGCTCGACCTCGTCTAGGCCGCGATCCTTCTCTGACCACTCTCCCATAATTTGGGAGGCCGAGGACTCTTCCCGCCCGCGTGGAATTTTCCGCTATGAACGCAGCTGGCTTATGGAACCTAACTTTAAAGACATGATCCGAAATATTTGGTCTCAATTCTCCTTTCCGGGGCACGCGGCACAACGGTTTCATCTCAAGCTCTCATCGCTTCGTCGCGCCCTTGCGGCATTCAAATTCTCAACTCGCCGGGCTAGGCTTCTCGCCCGAAACAGCGCGGAGGAAATCATCCTTAGGTTGGATCGCTTGGAGAACGATAGAGAGCTCTCTTCTTTGGAACTTACGGAACGTTCGTCGGCTACTCGCACTGTTTTGGATGATGACCGGAAGAGAACTGTCGAGTGGAGGCAACGATCTCGCATTAAGTGGATTAAGAGCGGCGATGCTAATACGGCATTTTTCCACCGGATCGCCAGCGCTCGTAGGCGCGCTAATCGTATCTCTTCCTTGGATATTGGAGGCGTCACTATTCAGGGCTCTCATGCGATCGGCTCCGCATTGGTGGAACATTTCAGAAACTTCTTTGACCGCCAACCTTCCACTTCTTGGCGGTGGCATGCAAACGGGATACCCTCCTTATCTTCCGCTGAAGCAGACATCTTAACTCGGCCCTTTACTCTCGAGGAGCTAAAGAGGGCAACTTGGGACCTCAACGCTGACGCGTCCCCTGGCCCCGACGGTTTCCCTATTTCCTTCTATAGGGACTTCTGGGACGTGATATCTAATGATGTTCTTGATGTGGCACTCGAATTTTGCTCTGGCAACAGGGGTTTCAATAGGCTTAACCGGGCCACAATGGTGCTTATTCCCAAGTCTCAGGGGGCCTCTCGCATTGAGGAGTTTCGCCCTATTGCTATCTCCAATGGCATCTACTTGATCATCGCTAAGGCTTTGGCACTTCGGATTGCCCCTCTTCTAATCTCTCTTATTTCTCCCGCTCAGGCTGCCTTTGTCCAGGGTCGTAAGATCTCTGACTGCTACACTCTTGCGTCTTCAATCATTGACAGCTGGCATAGAAATGGCTCCAAAGGCTTATTATGGAAAATCGACTTTGCAAAGGCCTACGACTCCTTGGATTGGCGCTTTCTTTGGAGGGTTCTTAAAGCCCGGGGTTTCCCTCCCTTGTGGATATCTTGGGTCAGACGGTGCGTCACTACAGTCTCCTTCTCGCTGTCTCTTAATGGTCGGCCTTCCGGGGGTTCCTTTCAGCCCCGGCGTGGGGTCCGTCAGGGATGCCCCCTCGCACCTCTCCTTTTCGTGCTGGCAGCTGATGTTCTCCCACGCATGATACAGGGGGTTTATGAGGCGGGTTATACTCGCGGTTATTCTGTCGATAACATTCACATCCCTCTTCTTCAATTTGCGGACGACACTCTTTGCTTTATTGAGGGGGATCGGTCTCACGCTTCGGGGATGGCCACTACGATCCAACTCTTCTGCGAAATTTCTGGTCTCCGTATCAATGGCGAGAAATCACACTTGGTGCCCTTTGGGCTATCGGAATTCGAGGCCAGGGAGTGCTCCTCCATTTTAGGGGCCCCCATCGGGGCGCTCCCGCTTGATTACCTCGGCTTGCCCCTTTTCCTTGGACGCCCACGCTTGCGGGACTATCAAAGGCTGATTGATAAGGTGGAGATCAGATTGGCCGGTTGGCGAGCTTCAATTCTATCCAAGGGCGGTCGTCTTGTGTTAATCAAATCGGTTATATCGGCTATTCCTATTTATTTCTTCTCGGCTCGCGGGCTACCAAAAGGGATCCGTACCCGCCTGGAGAAAGCTATGCGGCGGTTCTTATGGGGCAAGAATGGTTCGAATCGGAGGGGAATGCACTTGGTGGGCTGGGATGAGATCTCTCGGCCGAAAAATCAGGGGGGCCTTGGTGTCAGGCGTATGGAGGCGACCCGGGATGCATGGCTACTCAAGTGGGCGGTGAGGTTGCTGGGCAGGGAGGAGAGCTTTATGCTTCAATGCATTCGCGAGATTGCTGGGCACGCCTTCGATTCCATTTTTGGCGGACCCACTGTGGGCCCCTCCAACTATTTCTGGCGTGATATCCTATTTATTTTCAACAATAATCGCTCCCTGCTGGCTCCGGTTCTCGGTGACGGGAGGTCTTTTCGCTTCTGGAGTGCCGACTGGTCCGGGAAGGGCGTTCTCATGAACCTTTTTCCACGTCTATTTGCGATGGCTGCGGATAAGATGGCTACGGTGGCTTCTTGCTGGAGCAATGGCGTCTGGTGCCCTACCATTTTGGGCACCCTTTCTGACCAGTGTTTCTCTGATTTCACGGCTTTGCTTTCTCTTCTTGCGGACGCTCCCTCGCCTTCCTCGGGCCGTGACCATTTTGGCTGGAAGGACGGGAATTTCTCGCCTCGTAAAGCTTATCTTTCTATCCTCCCTCCTAACTTGTCTGCGGATGCCGCCTTTTCCCTTCACTGCAATTTTATTTGGAACCTCAAGATTCCGGAAAGGATTGGCATCTTCCTTTGGATTCTCAGACGGGGAAGACTTCTTACTCGGGACCGCTGCGCCTCCATTTTCCCGAACATCTCCTCTTCTTGCGGATTATGCGGCCTTGAAACTGAAACCTCCAGCCACCTTTTCCTCTTATGCCCACTCGTGCAGGACATTTGGGCTGACGTGGATTGGATTAACCGCTCCTCCTTCATGGCCTTCTGGGAAAGCTTTGCTGATGCCTCTTCCCGCCCCCGCTCGGATAGAATCATTCCCGTTGCGCGTATTTGGAGCATTTGGCTGGGAAGAAACAAATTGATATTTGCGGGACAGCGTTTCTACAAGGAAAACATTTGTATCGCTGCAAACAATTTTTGTGCGGACTGGCTATCCATGTAATTTGTTTTGGGTGGCGGATGGTACCTAATGCACCATCCACCTCGACTTTTTATATTTTATTTCCCCCTGTAAGTATCTCCTCTAAACCTTTCTTAATAAACTGGGGCGAACACCTTTGAGTGTCTCCCCCTTTTTGGAGCGTCAAAAAAAAAATGCAGCCATGTTACATATACTTTCCTTATGAAAGACTCCTAATTTAAAACCCTAAATTATCCATCAAATAATTTCAAGAACATAAATTGAACTCAATTTAAATAAAGAAATTAAAATTTTTACAAAAGCCCCAAAATAACAGAAACAACTAAATAAACACTAATTTAATCATATCCCTACTTAATACTTGCATCGGATATAGATGCTTCTTTCAGAATATCTGATAATCCAAACGATACTTTTAATGCATATCATCAAATTGAAAGAAGCGTATAGTCAATTATATGAATAGCAGAATTCATAATTGGATTTCAGAGACTTCGCTCTAATATAAAAACCCTAAATTATCCACCAAATAATTTCGAGAACATAAATTGAACTCAATTTAAATAAAGAAGTTAAAATTTAAAAAAACGCTACAAAAATAACAGAAACAACTAAATAAACACCAATTTAATCACCAACTATTATAACATATGTGTATGCACATACTTGCAAGGATCAAGCACAAAGGTGCCATCATACAAGGACATGAATCTACAATATACACATGTGTTATACTTTATTGAAACAAGAGGAGGAAACATGCATAGGTGCCCGCCCTAAGATTCGAACCCTAGTCTTTCAGGTGGTAGGCACACTGCACTACCATCACAGAATTAAGTGGGTTCATATGTGTATACATGTTGCATATCTTAAATAATATAAGTACCACTATAACACACATTAAATGCATAGTTGCAAACATCAAGCACAAAAGTGCGATCATACAAGGACACGAATCAACAATATACACATACATATCTTAAATAATATATCTAATTCTTAATTATGTTTCATAATGTTGTCCTCAAACCCACTTCCTGCCCCTATCTCGCAGACCAAGCTTGGACTAGGGCTTTGCCCTTCACTTCTAACAGAGGAGATCAAACAACTCTACAACTATGAGCATCCAAAACAATCTACATGTAAGCACACATACATACATTATACGCTCACATCCACTTTGATAGACGAGATGTAGCATGTCCATATGCATGTGAGATATATGCATTGCCTGATATCTCATGTGTTTTGGACCCCATCACACCTTGGAGTACCTCACATCTTTAACAACACTATATATGTGATGAACCCAACATGTTTACAGAGGAACATAGATAACGGGGTTGGAATCCACAAAAAAATCTAAGAAGGGGGTATGGGATTCATCCCCCAATTAGAAAAATAAAAGAGGGGGTATGGGATTCATCCTCCAACTTTCCTAACTCGTAATATGGAATCCTACAAAAAAATGCAGCCATGTTACATATACTTTCCTTATGAAAGACTCCTAATTTAAAACCCTAAATTATCCATCAAATAATTTCAAGAACATAAATTGAACTCAATTTAAATAAAGAAATTAAAATTTTTACAAAAGCCCCAAAATAACAGAAACAACTAAATAAACACTAATTTAATCATATCCCTACTTAATACTTGCATCGGATATAGATGCTTCTTTCAGAATATCTGATAATCCAAACGATACTTTTAATGCATATCATCAAATTGAAAGAAGCGTATAGTCAATTATATGAATAGCAGAATTCATAATTGGATTTCAGAGACTTCGCTCTAATATAAAAACCCTAAATTATCCACCAAATAATTTCGAGAACATAAATTGAACTCAATTTAAATAAAGAAGTTAAAATTTAAAAAAACGCTACAAAAATAACAGAAACAACTAAATAAACACCAATTTAATCATATCCCTAATTAATACCTGCATCAGATATAGACGCTTCTTTCAGACCATCTGAAAATCCAATCGATATTTTTAATGCATATCATCGAATTGAAAGAAGCGTATAGTCAATTATATGAATAGCAGAATTCATAATTGGATTTCAGGGACTTCACTCTGATTCTTATGAATCATGGTCCTCTAAAAAATCATGGAATTTGAAGCACTCCATGAAACTACGAGAAAGCATGGAATATAGTAAAACATAGACCAACCAAATCGAAGGACCAAGCATTAATCCCCGTAAGGAAAAAAATTCTACTGCCAACAGCAACCTATAGAAATTTGAAATTTCCCCGCATCACGTTATTATAGATTATAAGAATGCGTCTCAAAGAAATCAACAAAATCTGCCTTTTTGGAGAAAGACAAGAAAAAATAGAAAAGCGTATGTAATGTTGACCTCAGAAGCGGAAACCTCTTCCGCTTGATGGTGCTGCCCCGGTCCCCACACAGGCAGCGTCGGGACTGTGTTAGCGAAATAATCATCATCATCATCAACATCCGCCCATGACTTGACTGTCAGCGGCGCCGGAGCCCAGAAATGCTGTGAATTTGCCGCCTCCGCCTGCGCCTTCAACGAGCTTTTTTTTGCTTGATCCGACTTCTTCTTCTTCCTCAGGGTGTCAAGAGCAGCGAACACGTTGCTGCTGCTCACCCGCACAGGGCCATCGGCCCTCCTGCTCCCTACTCCCGCCATCACCGTGACCAAAGAACCTAAAGATCGAGCCTTCAACGCCCACGAATGGAGAAGCAGATCGAGATCGGGTGGGATCGATCGGAAGTGGTGGGATGGGATTAGGGCTCGGATGATAAAAGAGAACAGGTAGGGAAGAAGATTTCTGGGAGACGAAACGGATAGTGTGAAGCCGGTGGACGCGGTTGGGGGTAATTACGGGGGGTTTGCTTGTCAGAGGAGGAAAGGGAGATGACCACGTAGGCGCGTTGGGTTAGCAGTGAATTCAAGCCGTCGGATGGAGTGGGAGGGACGTCTCCGATTGGTGGGTGACTGAGTGGTCCTTATCCCCGTGTACACGTGGAGATATCCGAGATGGCAGACTGTGTGGGGTTGAAGGTTGCCGCGGCTATGGATGCAAACGGATACAGATATATATGTATCCGATCCGTCATCGTATCCATTTTATAGAGATTTTGACATCCGTATCCGTATCCGTATCCGTTTTAAAATGGATATGGATATCGTTTTGATATCCGCAAGCATCTGTATCCATATATCCATTTTTGTATGCAAATATAGTCATAGATTTATTTTTAACCCTATATAACATAATTATCTACCTCTTTTTACCATATTTGTATAATTTTTATGATACAAACACATTTAGGAAATTAATATCATGTGTTTTCCATCCAATTCTTATATATTTAAGTCGATTCTATAGAGTATTTCTAGCATTACTCGTGTGCGATCAATATCCGTTTTACATCCGTATCCGTTTTTTAAGGATATGGTAAGATAGTTTTAATATCCGTCAATATCCGTATCCACATCCGTATTCGTATTGAAAAATGGATAAGGATACGGTAATACCTATATCCGTATCCGTATCCGACCGTTTGCATCCCTAGTGGCGGCGGGTGGGCGGCGGAGGTTTGTCAGCTCGGACGGCACGTTTACAGCTAGTTTTCTAAGGGTGCGTTTGGTTGACGGGTTAAGGCGGGTTAAAATGGTAGAGGGTAACCCGTTTTTGTGTTTTGGTGTTTGGATAGAGGGTTAAATTGGGGGTGGGTTAGAAGTGGGTTTGGGTTGATATGATTGTATTGGAGTTTGAAAAAGTGAGTATTTATTGTGATGTGATTGTATTGAAGTTTGGAAAAGGAGTAGAAGTGGAGTAGTTTATAATTTTTATATGATATGATGGTATAATATATTATTTTTTGATAGGATTGATGATGTAAAATTGATTTATTTAATTTTTTAAAAAAGGAATAAAGTGGGGCCCACGGGGAGAGAGGGGGATGTGGGTTAAGGGGGGTAAACTCCCCTAACTCGCAAGTAACCTGCGAACCAAACGCTACCTAATGGAACGAAAAAGTGTATTTTTAGATATGTTTTTAAATGATAAATTGGAAATCTTATCAAAATTATCGGATCGGGTTAACTTATGTAATCAAATTCGTTCAATCATATAATGATATCATTATTAAAATTAAATTAAATCGGATCGGTGAAAAAAATGATTAAATCGGATAATCAAACCGAAATGAAATAAGATATATATATATATATAATATACACTTAAATATACTTGAAATATGAATAAAATACATAGACAATGTATATATTTCACATTATACATAAAATATTTTTTCGTATGCACCATTAAATGTCATAAATTTATATTAATTGGACCAGTTGCTTTATAAAATAATAGTGGTTTAATTATATTAAAAACCCATTAGAAACAAAAAAAATTATATTATAGTAGTTGGTTAAGAGTTTGAAATTAGCTATCAAAGGTCATGGGTTCAACTCCCACTACCAATATTATTTTAAAATAAATTTAAAATTAAATACAATTCAACTTTGGTTGAACCTAGTTAAAGCAGTTAAAAATAATGTGTTGAACCGGACGAGTTGTATAAAATTTGAAATTTGAAGCGAACTAGCATAAACCCTGATAGTGTAATTTTTATTCTGATGTCCTTGTAATCTTTTAAATTTCATGATAACATGTTTACTTTGTAATTATATCGTAATCCGTATAAACTTACTATGTGTTACATCATGATTTGTGCTGTCGGTTTATTCCACTAAATCAATGCTTCTTGAGGTAATCTAACTATATCGAATATACATACATCTTGAATATAATCTAACAATGGATTTCTTTCTCATCTTCCTCTTTCTCATGTTTCATGAATTTGATGTGATGCTTCAAACAAAAGAATGAGAACTTTTACCAAGTTTCACTAGAGCTAGCAAAAATATAGATGGAAGTTTCTCATATTGGTAATGCTGGTGGAGTTGGCAAATGAAATAAACAAGAGGACTGGATTGTGGATTTACATGTTTATTACATAATCTTTAATTAGACAGAACTACTTTGTACTCAATTGACATTATGAGAATCAATTAATGAACAATCACACAATTTTATAACGAACAAACAATTAATCACAAGTACACAATGATTTTAGAGAGGAAAACTGCACGGGTAAAAACTTCTCACCTGGATTTTTTTCCTATTCATAATTTTCAAACCCCGACACATGAAGGGTGCACTAGCCACACTGCTTCAACGTGATTTGTCTCTTACTAGGGATAAGCACTACGCCGACATAGTATAGCCCATGTTGGACTCGTAAGCCCTTGGCGACCCGATTATAAAAGTTATTGTTTTATCAATGTCCATCTGAAATAAATGATTATGAATGCACTTAATATTAAGGCCCCTTTGTCCAGTTAGGGTTAATGTATCATGGTCATATTAAATACCATGCAGTTGGGAGGACACAACTGACTTAACATATGATATTCAATAAAAATGTTAAATCTGAGAAGTAGATGACAATCTTTCTCTAGAGACTGATTTTGACTGACTTCTTGATGCATGTCCTCTGTATAGGAATAGCGGAAGTGTTGGAATAGTCAAGTCAAAGAGTTGACTTGATGAGGTTGAGATAAGACCTCAATCGTAATTATCATGATCAGACACACATAATTTAACCGTAGATAGATATGTGTCTATATGTTTGAGTGTGCATATTTGACAGACCAATAGGTAGGTGACCTAACTAGGGATGAAAATTAATGTGAATATATTTGTATCTAATCCGCTATCATTTTCGTTTTATACATATTTTGACATTCACATTCGTATTCATTTTAAAATGGACGCGGATATGGATATCACTTTGACATTCGCTAAGATTCACATTCGTATTCGTTATTTATTCTCATATATAAGTATAGTAATAGATTAATGTATAACCGCAATAACATTTTATGATTGCATTCATCATTGTTGATATAATTGTTATAAAATTACTATATCTGGTATATCTATTGTATGTATAAACAATCCTAAACATATATATTTTAGTTAATCTATTAAAAATTTCTGTTATTATTTGTATCTGATTCATTTATTTTTTAAGGAGATGGTAACACATGTTTCACATCCATCAATATTCGTATCTGCACTCATATTCGTATTTTAAAATGGATATGAACATGATTATACATATATTTATCCATATCCAACCTAACCAAGGACTATATACCAGCGAGTTGGTGTGCGTATGAAGACATATGAGAGGCATGACCTCACAAAGGACTCATGCAGGTTCATAGTTGATGAACTGGGAGACATAGCTCACTTATTAGATAATTTGGTGTCATTACAAAATCCATGCATGGCCTTCTTGTTTATGAAATAAGACATGTCAAAACAATAATATATACTTCTGGAAAGTATATGATTAATGAAGTCACACGATTATCGAATGAGAAATCTAGTGACATGTTCCAAGTAAGATAGTCAAATTAGGGTTTTTGAACTTTCGATATATTAAAGTCTTTATAGTATGAAAGATGTATGAGTATTGAGAATACTCAGGGTTAAATCTATCTTAATAGATCATCTACCATGACACTTCCATTCCTAGGGAATGATGAAATGAGATGAATTTTAGTGGCTCCATTTTCCAGCTCAATGATTTCGAAAGTTAATTGGGTTAAGTCTCATCTCATTTTGAACCCAATATCCAATTCCGATTCAATTTTCAATGTCTCAACGTTAGAAAGAGAAATGATGATGGAAATGGAAATAAACTCACTCCTAGTTCAAATGGTTTGGACTTTGATTAGAAATGGTCAAGGAAGCAAGATTCATCTCATCGATACTTTATCCAACTCATAGAGAGTGTGATGCATTTCATTGAGCTCACTTTAGAGTGTGAATTATTTCAGCTCGAGCTCAACATTCGTAAGTGACATATTTTTGCTAAGAATAGTATAAACCTTGAAATTAAAAATATATCCAAGTTTCAAGTCACTATACATGAGATAATATGATCTTCTGACATTATCTCCAAGCATCTGATATTTCTGCTCATGAGTCTTAATTGTATTATGGCCCATGCTTAGTGATATTTATAATATGACAATAATTGTTATTATCATGGATATGTATATATCCATATTTTATGGATATGATCCACATTATATACTTAATTAATATGAATATTGATTCATAATATATACATATATGAGTATGATTCATATATTTTTTCAAGGCCTAAATGTGAATTGGATTTGCATGTGGAAAATAAATGTAAATTGGATTTACATTTTGTTGTGAGGTAACTGTCATAAATTTTCCAAATATATTGAATTATAATGAAGATAACGCAACAACCAATTAGGACAACAATTAGGACATCACCATGAGTCCTAATCAAACTAGGACTCTCCTAATTTTTATTTTTATTTTGTTGTTTATTCTTGATGATAATTGAGAGGCAACTTATCTCTCATTCCTAATTAGGACTAGGATATGATTCTAGCCCTTGTTTGTTCATCCAAAGGCCATTATCACAGTACTGCCCCCATAGAGTAAGGGTGTCTACCATGAGTATAAAAGAGAGGGCATGCCTCTCTCGAAACACATGAAATGGATGAAAGCCTTTGCCTTACAAGTACCATTGATCATTGAGAGAGGATTCAAGAGAGTAGAAGACTCTTATATGCATCCCCCCTCTTTCTACATCCCTACACATCCACCATCAAGCATGCTTCTTCTCTTCATAGGTGTGTCCTAGCGATAGAGAAGATCTTCTTCTTCGTTGTGCTTCGTATATGTGCAAGAGGACTTGATTTGTGAGATGAAATCAAAAGCTTGAAATCTTATTGGTATCATTCTCCGGTGGACAACATCAATAAGAAGTAGATATCAAAGTTCTTGGAAAGCAACATGACTCATCATCACACCTACGAGAGAAGAATCCTCGTATCGGACTTCATTCGGTGGGTCTCTTGCTTTTGAGACTCACACGTCAAGATGTAACCCCGATATCTTCCTAATATTCATTAGAATATTTGAAATCATGTTTGAAAATTGATTCCCCGAGTATATTATTTCTCTTAGTATAAAACTTTTGTTATGCTAAAAGTAGCATTCATACGATGAACGCTCCATATGCGCAAATTGTTTGCTATCTTTTCCGTGTTTCCGTGATGTGAAACTCATAAAAAGTTTATTTACTTCATTCTGTCCAAAGACCAACCCAACAAGTCCAACCCATCCCAATTCCAAATGAACATTGGGTCAGGCTTGTGCCGAAGATTTGGGCCCAATTTTTTTTGGGTCAGGCTTGGTCTTGACTCAGCCCAACCCAACCCGGGTTGAGTGCCCAGCCCACATTTAGTTCATTTTGTTCCTTTTCCCGATGCATTGAATAAAAGCAAAAATATTCAAAAAAAATAAAAACATCACTTTATGATATCGAAGTGATAGGGATACTACAGAACATCTTACTTGAGATGTCATCCTAAAACCATGGAGTGTATGCCTGTCGTAAAAAAGAGAATAAAAGAAGCTTGTACACTTAAACATCCTTTAAGAATGAGAGGACATAGTAGGACAGAATGCCACATTGTAACCATGGCTATTGCAAATGCCATAAACCATTGACTCCTGAACAAAAATAAATATAAGGGAGCACCTATTGTCAGATGTCGGATTTCAGATCTATAATTTGATTGTACTATTTTAGACATCGGTTCATCCATTAGTTTATTACCTTTCTCACTACTTGAGCATCTTAAAGTTGGACCTCTTAAGAAGAGTAGAATGATATTTTAATTTGCAAGTAGATCTATCAAGAGGGCAAATGGCATGCCTGAAAACGTTTTCATGGTGATATAAGACATGAACTTTCCTTTAGACTTTGTTGTTGTAGATATGGAATCTACAATATCGTTACGTCACACCCCAATTATTCTTGGACGACCCTTTCTGCGTACAGCGAAATCTATCTTTGATTGTGGGGCAGATAAGATCAATTTTGTTCTCACGATGAAAAGTGTGATTATAGAGACAATCGTTGAGCCAAAAGTGCAAGCCGCATCAGGTGAGAGTGTTTCTGATTCATCTGATATGTAAGACTGTGATTTTATAAATGAGATCAAACATGAACCATTATATTTGAATGGTAATGAGACCCAAGAATTCCTCTCTAAAGAGGAAAACTTGGAAAGCACAATGTTCTGTAATCTGCATATTGAAGATGGGAGTATTGATGATGACATGAATCAAGTTTTTGAAGAAGATTCAGCTATTCCAAAGTACATTTGATGAGCTGATGATGGTTTATGGATATGATTTTTCTGAGGACAACTTTGACTCACTCTTACCTTTTATGACTGTGCATGATCATTACCATTCCGTTGAGTACTTCCACCACGTCGACTCTGATTGGAGGTTTAAGGAGTTAGACATGGATACATCTAAGGGCGACCTCGATGTCGATGTAAATCTCATTGATTCCATCAAAATTCCACTCATTTGAGCTCTCGAACAAGTTCCTACTTTCTCTCGACTTTTAAAGGATAAATGCACACCAAGGAGCAGAGTTAATGAAAAGAACACGAAGAACCATGAAGATATTGAGAGACATGTTCTACCTAGAGCAACATCTAATGCCATATCACAACTCCTCCCTACAAAGATCTGGGACACCACTAGTGAAATGCACTACGAAAAGTTAACATTCGAGTGAACATTATTGGATAATGGTACCTCGATTAACCTCCTCCCTACTGCTATTCTGGAGCACTTTGACTTGGGAAAATTAAAATCTGTCTCAATGATTTTGCAAATGGTCGATCATTCTGTAAAGAGACCAAGAGGATTAATCGAGGATGTAATAGTAACAGTACAGGGACAACAATTTCCAATCGATTTTGTGGTCATGGATATGGACTCATCTAAAACACTTGCTCAAACTCTGATCATACTTGGGCATCCATTCTTGACTATTACCGAAGCACACTTTGATTATGCATATGGGAAGGTAGAATTCACAATTAATGGGAAGGTTATTCAAATTGGCTTTGTCACCTCATCCCTTGTAGAATCTAAGATCGATGATTGTGGATGGATAGAAGATTGTGCCATTCTTTACATACAAGATGATTTTTCTCTTATACACCTAACTAAAGATCCGTTAAAAGTGAGCCTGAACATCTCACGCTCCACCTACAACATGGGACTGAATAGAACCCTTCAAATCATCCGTAAGACTCTTGAGACAATGACTTGACTGGAAACATTGCACCTAGCACTTAACTTTAGATGGACTATTGAGAAATCTTGGAGTCCAAGTCGGGACGATGCAAGACCGCTTCGTCAAGGGTGGCTCAGGAACCATTCTTGAGGATTGTCGACACTGGTACTCTAACTCACTTTTTTTGATAACAATGATATCTAAAGATTGGAGGTGGATTGAAACAATGCTTCAGATGAGGGATGGTCTACCGACGTAACTTTTTCCATGACCTTAAAAAAATGGGTGGAGCAAAAGATGCTATATCCACTAGTGCACAAAAAAGAATGCACAAGTTATACAAAATCAAAGAAAATATCCAAAGAAGTCGATACCAAAAATTCCACAAAAATTCGATCTTTAGAAAAAGCATGCTTCTTGGTGAAGAATTAGTTACATTGTCCGACTTCACAAGAGAATGAAGACTACACTGGTCTATTCCGACTTCTCTTCCCATTCTTCTAACTTCTTACCTCCTTCGATTGTAAAGACAGGGAGCACCTGACCTTAGAAGGGAATATCTATCTCCACGAGGATGAGTTATCAGAAGAGCAAATGCCCTAGTAGTTCAATGGTTTTGTCTGGGGAGAGCTGAACAATTTTACACACATGGTTCAATCATTTCAAAGGTAACAAGAATGTGCGATTGAGAGGATGGTTTTGACCTGGTTGTGAATTGTACTGAATAATAGGAGTATGGAAGCTAAGGGCTGTTATGTCATACTTCCTGACTTCTGTGTGGTTCCGAACACACCATTAATTCAAAGGACTTCTCTAAGCTCCAAACTTTAACTTTATTAAGATTAGTTAAAAGTCAAAAATTATTACAAGTTATTTCTTTTTCTTTTCTTTATTTTCTTTTTTGCATTTATAAGCATAAGTATTTGCTAGGGACTAGAAAAAGCAAGTATAGGGGGCTGATGAATCCTCATTTCATCACCTTTATTCTTTGATTTTGGCCTTTAAACCGTAGCTAAATGCATCTATATAGCATTAATACTGTATGCAAATACTTCTCTTGATCTGGATTCCAAGAAAATAGGATGCCTCTCCCATGTCCTTCATCTCAAATTCAGAACTTAATTTATTCTGTATATCATTTAACATCTCTCTTCAAGAGGAGGGAGGAACATTTAATTACTTATAAAAGTGGACCAACTAGAACACATATAAATTAATTTGCGTTGAGGAGAAGAGATAGATTGTGTTGTAAAGACTGCAAAGTAATCCCAGGAGAGAGTTTGACAACCCAACATCGTTTGTTAGTCTTGGATGTACAAATGAAAGGGTTGATAAAGAAAAGGAGGGTTTCTAAGATAATTAGAACTAGATGGTGGAATCTTCCACTGAAGCAAGCAAGCTTCAGGGAGAAGGTTTTAGAAGACTTATCTTGGGATTGTAGCGGTAGTGCAAACGAGATGTGGGAGACAGTAGCATCTTGTATCCGAAAGGTAGCCAAAGGACGAGGAAGGTCATGTGCTACTCAGAAGGATATAAAGACTAGATGGGAGCAGTAATTCCATAAACTTTTCATTGGGGAAGGAAATAGAGATATCACTTTGGGTGATCTAGCTTGTAGTGTAAGTTACTTGAATCGTGCATGCTATAGACAGATACAAAGAAAGGAAGTAGAGGAGGCTTTGAAGGTTATGAGACCTGGAAAAGGTGTAGGACCGGATGACATCCCTGTAGAAGTTTGGAGAGTTTTAGGTGAGTGTGGTTTGACTTGGTTTACGAATCTATTCAATGTTATGTGGCGAAGCAAGAAAATTCCTGAAGATTGGAGGAGGAGTATCATGGTGTCTCTTTATAAGAATAAAGGAGACATTCAAAATTGTTCAAATTATAGAAGTATCATGCTTATGTGTCACACTATGAAAATTTGGGAACGTGTGATTGAAAGAAGGTTGAGGTAAATTTCCAATGTAAAAGAAAACTAATTCGGATTCATGCCAGGTCGCTCAACGACTGAAGCCATCCATTTGTTGAGGAGAACAATGGAGATTTATAAAGCTAAAAGGAAGAACCTCCACATGATCTTTATTGATTTGGAGAAGGCTTATGATTCTGTCCCACGAGAGATATTGTGGAGAGTGTTGGAGAAGAGACAAATACATGTCCTATACATTAACCTCATAAAGGACATGTATGATAGGGCTTTATCTTGTGTAAGACCTCGTCTGGGAAGACTGGATATTTCGACATCAACATTGGTTTACATCTATGTTCTGCTTTGAGTCTATTTCTTTTTACTTTGATCATGGACGAGTTGACCAATCACATTCAGGATGAGTTACCTTGGTGTATGTTATTTGCTGATGATATTGTGTTAATTGACGAGACTAGAGATGGAGTAAATGAGAAGCTTGAGGTCTAGAGACATGAGTTGGAGACTAAAGGATTTCGTATAAGTAGGGCTAAGACAGAATATATGGAGTGCACATTTGATGGAAGCAATGGTGAAGTAATCGAGGTGAAGATTGTTGATGATAACATTCAGAAGAGAGATTCCTTAAGATATCTGGGATCTATTCTGCAATATGATGGGGAAATTGATGGAGATGTTACTAATAGAATAAATGCAGGCTGGCTAAAGTGGAGACGAGCCTCTGCTATTCTCTGTGATAAGAAAATTCCTTTAAAGATTAAAGGAAAGTTTTACAAAGCAGCTGTGAGACCTGCTATGCTTTATGGATTTGAATGTTGGCCTGTGAACCATAGACATGTGCATAGAATGAATGTAGCAGAAATGAAAATGTTAAGGTGGATGTGTGGACATACACGTAAAGATCGGATTCGGAATGATGCAATCAGAAAGAAAGTTGGTGTAGCTCTGATCGAGGATAAGATGCGAGAAAATCGCTTAAGATGGTTTGGACATTTGTAAAGAAGACCAGCTGATGCACCTGTTAGGAGATGCGAGTGTTGAGATGTTGAGCTGGCTAAGAGAGGACGAGGACGGCCCAAGAAGTGTTGGAAAGAGACCATACGAAGGGATCTTAGTTTTGTGGATATAAGCCCGAGATTGGTCCAAGATATATCTGAATGGAGGCGAAGAATCCATGTAGCCGACCCTACTTAATTGTGGGAAAAGGCTTTGTTGTTGTTGTAGTATCATTTAACATCTCTATGTCATTTCCTGCAAGCAAGATGTCATCTGCATATAATGACAAAATCATAAACTTGCTTGCACTATGCATGACATATACACAATCATCCAATTTGTTAGACACAAAACCCAATTGAATAATTGTATCATGGAATTTGAGATACCACTGTCGCAAGGACTGTTTCAATCCATATAGAGTTTTTTTCAATCTATAAACCATATTCTCCTTACCATTTACACGAAAACCATTAGGCTGTCGCATGTATATGTCTTCTCTCAATTTTCCATTGAGAAAAGCAATCTTGACATCCATTTGGAATAATTACAAATCCATATACGTGACCTGTGCCAAAATCATCCTTAATGATGTAAATTTGGCAACGGGAGAATATGGTTCCTGAAAATCAATTCCAGCTTTCTGATTATAAGTTTAGCAACTGGCCTTGCTTTGTATTTACCGGCTCGGTACTTTTTCTTAAAGACCAATTTATATCCTATGGACTTCCTATCTATCAGTAAGTCACATAACATAGTTTCCGTTGTCCATCAAGTCAAGTTCATCCTTCATGATGATCGTCCATGATTCTGACTCAGATGAAGCCATCGCTTCATCAAAAGACACTGCTCCCGTACAATCCACAATGTCCTCATCAACAACAAAATATGAAACCTCACAAGAATACATATGCTAGTTGCCCATCCATACAGGTTGCGTTCTAGATCTTTTATTTCTAGCTAAACTAATGGGTTGACTAGGCTCATCCACAACCTAGAAAGGAATATCGATATTCATAGGTTCGTCCTCTGCATCTGGAAGAAATTCTCTTCCTATTTGATCTGTTTCCGAGTCATAATCATTATCATGCAAATCAATTAAAGGTTCCAAATTCTATGATTATGCTTCCTTACCCTCTTTATTCTTGAGAAAAGTAGTGTCACGACTCTCAATTTGACCACTTTCTTGATGTAGAAACCTATATCCTTCGGATTTCTCTGAATAACCAATAAAAATGTACTTCATTATCTTGAAAGAAAGCTTATCTCTAAGCTGATATGGGACTAAGACATGCACTTCACATCCTCATATACGGAGATGATCTAACTATGGCTTTCTTCCATTCCATATCTCATATGGTGTGGATTTGATGGATTCCGTGGGAATTCTATTTTGTATATAATTTGTAGTCAATACTACTTCACCCCACAAATTCTTCGAGAGTCTCAAACGGGAGAGCATGCACCTGACTGCATTCGTTAATGTTCGATTTTTCCTTTCCGTTACTCCATTTTTGTTGTGACACATAAGGCATTGTTTTATATCTAATAATGCATGTATGAATACAAAAATCATTAAACTCTCTCGAGTTAAATTATCCATCTTTATCTGTCCTTAGCACTTTTATCGATCTACCCAATTTAGTTTCTACCTCAGCATTATACCTCTTAAAGCATTCTAAAACTTTAGCTTTTCTTTTTAAGAGATATACAAAGGTAAATCTTCAATAGTCATCAATAAAGATAATAAAATATTCCTTATTTCCATATGTTTTTATACTTAGGGGACCACAAATGTCTGAATGAATCAATTCAAGCAATTCTTTTGACAATTGACAACTAGAAAATGATTTTCTAGTCATTTTTCCAGTCAACCCTTCCGCAGGAAAGAGAACAATCCTAGATAGCAACCAAACCGATTGCATCTGAATTGACTAAGTTGGAAAAGTTGAATGGTGTCATGACATGTGGAGTCGTAAAATAATTTATGGTCTAATGCATGACAATTTAGATGATATTATTGATACCCATGCTCCCAAACTTTCCGAGGAAGCAATTAAGCCATAAAAAACTGACCACAAGAAAGTGTTTGAATAGTAAGAGAAGACTGATAAAAAAGCTCGTAATTTCATCGTCATACATATGGAGGATGATTTAATAAGGGTCTTTGAGGCCCACAAATCAACATATGAATTATGCAGAGCAATCAAAGGGAAGTATGAATCCAAGAAGGAGGTTAATGTGCAGCTTCTTTTGCATAAATACAATAAATGCAAAATGAAGAAATCTGATAGTGTCATAAAGCAAGTAAATCGAATGATTTCTACTGCTAAAGACTTGAAGATAGCAGGAACTAACATTCCTGAGAATTTACAAGTGGCAACTATATTGAAGTGTTTGCCATCTTCTTTCGATATGGATGCCACTACATTTAGGCTAAATGGAGCAATAAAAAACGTGATAAATCTACCCGCACAACTAGCAATTGAACAAGACTTGGCTTCCAAAAGGCAGAAGATTGATGTCTTCGAAGTTGAACAAGAAAAGGCACATGTTGTTCATCACAAGGAATATATGGGTCCCACAAAAGCTAAATTCAAGGGCAACCAATAGCAACGTAGAAAAGGACCACGAGGATCGTGCTATTCTTGCAGAAAATTTGACCTCTTCAAGGCCAATTGCCCCACTAAAGGGGTGAAATCAGACCAGGCTAAGGTCTCAGAAATAAGGGCAAGAAACACAAATTTATTGGTTGTGGTTGAGTGTAACTCTGCCACAATCGACCGTGAAGGCTGGTGGGTGGACTCTGCTACCACCCGACATACCGTGAAGACCAAAGAGGGACTCGTGGAATTCAAAGAGCTGAAAAAGGACGAGCAGAGGATCTACATGAGCAATAACACCTACCTAGATGTGGAAAGTATTGGAAATAATAGGCTAGATCTTGGGGCGAGTGTGATGACACTCCACGGTGTATTCTATGCTCCATGGATTCGAAGGAATCTGATTTCAGTAGCATCTCTCCTGAAGAAGAATCTAGAAGTTAGATTCTATAATAATCGTGTCTCTGTAGGTTGAGATAGAAAAGTCTTTGTAGTCAACATATTTGTACCTGAGCATGACTTATTTTGTATCCATGTTTTTACTGAGTGATTTGAATTATTCCTTGTGTTCATTGTTTGATTTTTATTTATGAAATATGAGACTAGGGCACCCAGTAAATAATAAGATGAATCAAATAATAAATTTAGATTAATTTCCTAACCAATCGTCACAAGATCTGAGGACTCACAACACTGAAGCAGTGTGCCGTCGTTGCAAGAGGGTCGTGATCTAGAGTTTTGACTGAGGAGGACTCTGATACTAGTGAAAGAAACCGAAGGGGAAAAGGGGAGGTGAATAGTCAGGATGATGGCTATTGTCAACGTGTTGTTCTCTCTTTATAGGCATGCGCCCGTATGCCCTAAACACTAACCGCCCATCCCTTATCTTCTCACTAAATACCTCCGATTGATGCATAATTTTACCGATTCTAATGACCACTTGGTCATCTAAAAATAACTAACAATTCGGAATCTAATTGCAGAGAGAGTGCTAACTAGATGCTCAAATATGGAGAAACAAATCCGAGATCCTCAAACAATGACAACAAATTTGAGTCAACAAATTTGAATCGAGAGTGATTTATAGACGCTTTCCTTACGTCTATAAATCAACAAATTTGATAAATATGGATTTGGCTCCAATAAAATACTCTTGTCACAGCTTTAGTACCACATCCAGAAACACCTGTAACGTGGGCAAAAACTGATCTGTGGAGGTAAATTACACACGACGAACATGGTTAGTATTGATAGATAATTAGCTATTTCTTAAAATTGTTTTTAAAGTTTACTTGTGTGTTCCCTTCCAGTGTATATATAAAAAAAATTATAACCGAATATATATATATATATATATATATATATATATATATGTGTGAGGAAAATGGGGCTGCCCCCTAGGGGGAGCTAACTTAGCTCCCCCCGCCCTATTTTCTTCAAATTTTTTTATTTTTTTTGAAAATTTTTTCCGTGAATATTCATCACTATATCCCTATATTATGTCATAAAAATTTCGTGTGAAACAGAGACTCCTATTGCCTCCATCCAGACAGTCATTTTTTTAACGGTAACAGGATTTTTTAAATCGACCCCGTTTGGATGGAGGTCGTACGAGTCTCTGTTTCGAATGAAATTTGAATGACATAATATAGGGATTTAATAATGAATTTACACGGTTTTAGATTTCAAAAAAAATAAAAAAAATTTGTGAAAAAATGGCGGGGGGAGCTAAGTTAGCTCCCCCTAGGGGGCATACACATTTTACCCTATATTATATATATATATATATATATATATATATATATATATATATACACACACACACACACACACATACATATAGGGTAAAATGGGGCTGCCCCCTGGGAGTAGCCAACTTGGCTACTCCCACCCATATTTTTCCCTCATTTTTTTATTTTTTTGAAAAATAAAAATTTGTATATTCATCACTATATCCCTCTAACATTCTATTAAAATTTTGTCACAAATAGAGACTCCTAGGCCCTCCATCCAGACGTCATTTTTTCTAACGGTCGCAGGATTTTTTAAATCGACCATGTTTGGATGGAGGCCGTAGGAGTCTCTGTTTATGACGAAATTTTAATAGAATGTGAGAGTGATGTAATGATGAATATACAAATTTTTATTTTCCAAAAAAATAAAAAAATGAGGGAAAAATAGGGGTGGGAGTAGCCAAGTTTGGCTACTCCCAGGGGGCAGCCCCATTTAACCCATATATATATATATATATATATATATATATATATATATATATAATGGGAAAATTGTGTATGCCCCCTAGGGGGAGCTAACTTAGCTCCCCCCGCCCCTTTTTGACATAATTTTTTTATTTTTTTTGAAATCTAAAACCGTGTAAATTCATTATTAAATCCCTATATTATGCTATTAAAATTTCGTGCGAAACAGAGACTCCTACGACCTTCATCCAAACGGGGTCGATTTAAAAAATCCTGTTACCGTTAAAAAATGACTGTCTGGATGGAGGCCGTAGGAGTCTCTGTTTCGCACGAAATTTTAATAGCATAATATAGGGATATAGTGATGAATATTCATGGAAGAAATTTTCAAAAAAATAAAAAAATGGTGAAAATGGGGCGGGGGAGCCAAGTTAGCTCCCCCTAGGGGGCAGCCCCATGTATTCCTATATATATAGGGGTTGATGGGGCTGCCCCCAACATGGCTGCCCCGCCCCCATTTTTGACAAAAAATTTTTTATTTTTTTGAAAAATATCAACATTTATTTTCATCCCTATATCCCTCCTACATGCCATTCGAATTTCGTCAGAAACAGAGACTCCTACGGCCTCCATCCAGACAAGGTCGATTTAAAAAATCCTGCGACCGTTAAACAAATGACATATGGATGGAGGCCGTAGGAGTCTCTGTTTCTGACGAAATTCGAATGGCATATAGGAGGGATATAGGGATGAATATACATTGTGATATTTTTCCAAAAAAATAAAAAAAATTTGCGAAAAATAGGATGGGGGTAGCCATGTTGGCTACCCCTAGGGGGCATCCCCATTTTTCCCATATATATATATATATATATAGGGTAAAATGTGTATGCCCCCTAGGGGGAGCTAACTTAGCTCCCCCCGCCATTTTTTCACAATTTTTTTTATTTTTTTTTGAAATCTAAAACCGTGTAAATTCATTATTAAATCCCTATATCATGTCATTCAAATTTCATGCGAAACAGAGACTCGTACAACCTCCATCCAAACGGGGTCGATTTAAAAAATCCTATTACCGTTAAAAAAATGACTGTCTGGATGGAGGCCGTAGGAGTCTCTGTTTGACACGAAATTTTTATAACATAATATATGGATATAGTGATGAATATTCACGGAAAAATTTTTCAAAAAAAAAAAATTGAAGAAAATAGGGCGGGGGGAGCTAAGTTAGCTCCCCCTAGGGGGCAGCCCCATTTTCCTCATATATATATATATATATATATATATATATATATATATATATATATATATATATATATATATATATATATATAGGGTCATATGTGGCTGCCCCCTAGGGGCAGCCAACATGGCTGTTCCGCCTTATTTGGATAAATTTTTTTATTTTTTTTGAAAAATAACACCATGTACATTCATCCCTATATCCCTCATGTATACCATTCGAATTTCGTCAGAAACAGAGACTCCTACGGCCTCCATCCGGACAATAATTTTTTAACGGTAACATGATTTTTTTAAATCGATACCATCGAGATGGAGGCCGTAGGAGTCCATGTTTCTGACGAAATTCGAATGGCATATAGGAGGGATATATGGATGAATATACATGGTTTTATTTTTCAAAATAAAAATAAAAAAATGTCGAAAAATGAGGCGGGGGCAGCCCCATTTTTTCCACACACACACACACACACACACACACACACACACACACACACACACACACACCCACACACACACACACACACATATAGGGGGCTTATCCAATGGGCCCTGTGCCCATTTGAGATGAGATGAACCCACTCATATTTTACCAATATTTTCCATCATTTTGAGTTCAATGCTTATTTATTTACTGTTGTTATATCATATTCTTACTATTAGTAACTATTTTCATATAAAGAAAATCTCGGATTCACAAGAAATGGTCATTAGTAAGAATAAAAATGAGACTAGTAACACAAATAATAATACAATCATTTTGTATGACTTTTAAGGTTTTTTTTCCTGAAAATAGTTACTAGTAGTAAGAATATGATATAACACTTGTAAATAAATACCTATTAATCTCAAAAAGATAGGAAATAATGGTAAAAAATGAGTGGGCTCATCTCATCTCAAACGGGCACAGGGCTCATTGGATAATTTCCCTATATATATATACATATATATATATATACATATATATATATATATATATGGGTAAAATGTGTATGCCCCCTAGGGGGAGCTAACTTAGCTCCCCCCGCCCCCTTTTCACAATTTTTTTTATTGTTTTTGAAATCTAAAACCGTGTAAATTCATTATTAAATCCATATATTATGTCATTCAAATTTCATGCGAAACAGAGTCTCCTACGACCTCCATCCAAACGGGGTCGATTTAAAAAATCCTGTTACCGTTAAAAAATGACTATCTGGATGGAGGCCGTAGGAGTCTTTGTTTCACACGAAATTTTAATGACATAATATAGGGATATAGTGATGAATATTCATGGAAGAAATTTTCAAAAAAAATTAAAAACATGGGGAAAATGGGGCGGGGGTAGCTAAGTTAGCTACCCCCTGGGGGCAGCCCCATTTTACCCTATATATATATATATATATATATATATATATATATATATATATATATGGGGTTGATGGGGCTGCCCCGCCCCATTTTTGGGCAAATTTTTTTATTTTTTTTGGAAAATATCGTCATGTATATTCATCGTTATATCCCTCCTATATGCCATTCGAATTTCGTCAGAAACAGAGACTCCTACGGCCTCCATCCAGACATGGTCGATTTAAAAAATACTGCGCTGTTAAAAAATGATGTCTGGATGGAGGCCGCAGGAATCTCTGTTTCTGACGAAATTCGAATGACATATAGGAGCGATATAGGGATGAATATACATGGTGATATTTTTCCAAAAAAATTAAAAAAATTTGCGAAAAATAGGGTGGGAGCAGCCATGTTGGCTACCCCTAGGGGCAGCCCCATTTTTCAATATATATATATATATATATATATATATACAAATGTAAATTCGAAAAATCAAATCATTTGAACGAAATATGTTGAATTTGTTCATTTTATCAAAATTATCAGTTTCAGTTCCTTTATTTTCTAACGGAACTTAAATGGAAGCGAACCCAAGATATACTTAGTGTTAACGAAACATCGAGCACTTGCATCTTCATACTCACGGCCTTGCTCTAAATGGGATCCATAGCTCTTGGCGGGTAATTCCTTCGTCCCACATATGTGTAGTTGGTATTCTTTATCTCGTAATTTCCACGTCCTGCTCTAACAACGCCTTCTATTTTTGGGCAGAGTTAGACGAGACTTTGACGGAGCGAGGAGAGTGATTTTACGAGGGGTAGAGAGAGAGAGAGAGACGAAGGGAGAGAGAAAGGTGCGAGCAATTATGTAAAGAGAGGGAGGGAGGAAAACATAGAACACTGAGAGGCGAACATCGGATTTGAGGAGAAGAGGGAAATGATTAACGCAACTGTCACTTCCATGGAAGAAGGTAACATGTAATGGAAAATACCAGATAAAAAAGCTTTCAGTTTTTTGAGATAGACGACTTGGTGGCAAGGAATGCGAGCATCCATGATCAGGTGGCCATCGATTTCTTGACATTCGCTCATCCACGAGTCTCATCCTCCAGGGGTAGGTTTGAAAACATGCAAGAAGATTAATTCTGAGCCCCATCCGAACCAGTTCTTTTTACGTCATATTATCCCATCAATTACACAAACTATGTCGAATACAAGATCTAATTCCATTAGGAAATTCTGCATTTTTCAATGATCTAGGAGAACTCATCCATGGCAACGTCGACGAATCGGGCGTCCTCGGGCGGCCGAACACCCGCTGTAAAGTTCGGGAGGCGAACTTCGAGCGGGCGCATCGTGAACCTCTCAAGAGATGATGAGTTGGATGTCTCAAGCGAGTTCGCTCAATCATCCGATCAACCCAACGACTACATGAACTACATGGTCCACATTCCACCGACGCCCGACAACCAGCCGGGTGAAATGCCAGCTCCGAAGCGCTCGGGCGGTGTCGAGGGCGAAGGTAATGGCACGGTCATGAAGACGAACAAGACGATGCTTCTACGGAGCCAGACGGGGGACTTCGACCATAATCGGTGGCTATTCGAGACGAAGGGGACGTATGGGATCGGGAATGCGTTCTGGCAGCCCGGGGAAGGGGATGCATTTGTCGATGAAGAAGGGATGCACATGTCGGATTTCATGGATAAGCCATGGAAGCCATTGACGAGGAAGGTCCACGTTTCCCCTGGGATCCTCAGTCCTTACAGGTAGATAGGTTTCCGTCTCCCGTCAATCTGTCGGCAGAACTAGATTATATTATTTTGACGCATATGCTAAGATCGACGTTTGCAAGTATGGTTGCAGGGTTCTTGTGGTATTCCGATTGGTGGCGCTCACCTTCTTCCTCGTATGGCGCGTGCGTAACCCCAACCCCGATGCAATGTGGCTGTGGGGGCTCTCGATCGTGTGCGAGCTCTGGTTCGCCTTCTCGTGGATCCTCGACCAGATGCCGAAGCTCAACCCTATCAACCGTGCCGCCGACCTCGTCGCCCTTCGCGATAAGTTCGAGACACCCTCTCCCTCCAATCCTGAAGGCCGTTCCGACCTCCCGGGACTCGACGTCTTTATCTCCACCGCCGACCCGGAGAAGGAGCCACCCCTGGTCACTGCGAACACCGTCCTTTCCATCCTTGCCACCGAGTACCCGGTTGAGAAGCTCGCCATCTACATCTCCGACGATGGCGGTGCCATACTAACATTCGAGGCCATGGCCGAGGCCATCGCCTTTGGAGAGGTATGGGTTCCCTTCTGCCGGAAGCATAACATAGAACCCCGCAACCCCGACAGCTACTTCGCCATCAAGGGAGATCCTACCAAGAACAAGAAGAGGCCGGATTTTGTGAAGGACAGGTACATATGCTCCACATAATTTACGTTGTAATCACTCAAACAAGTCAAACGTCTTGTGGAGGAAAGGACGTGGAAGTATTTTGACATTAGTTACGGGGTTACATGCAGGAGGTGGATAAAGAGAGAGTACGATGAATTTAAGGTGAGGGTAAATGGATTGCCGGACATGATAAAGAAGAGATCGGATTCGTTGAATGCGAAGGAGGAGGCGAGGGAGAAGAAGATCGCGAGGGAGAAAGGAGGGAAGGAGGCGGCAGATGCGGTGCATCTTCCCAAGGCAACATGGATGGCAGACGGGACACACTGGCCGGGGACGTGGTTTACTCCGGCGCCGGACCACGGCAAGGGAGATCATGCTGGGATTATCCAGGTCACACCATTCTGTTCACTTCATAGAATTTCTATCACTGTTACTAAATTGGGTCCTCTCCGATTTGAATCCTATCAATTTCTCGCAAGTAACTTTGAAAGGAAGTAATGATGTAACACATCAAATCTAGAAAATTAATACCTCTTTGTAGGATTAAACTTTAGGAACGGATCTCCGGGTCTTGAGCAGAAGAGTAGTGATCACTCTTCTTTCAGGTCATGAGCAAGGTCCCGGAGCACGACCCCGTCTATGGCACGGCGGAGGATCACAAGTTCATCGACATGACTGGAATCGACCTTCGGCTGCCGATGTTTGCCTACGTCTCGCGCGAGAAGCGCAAGGGATATGACCACAACAAGAAGGCCGGCGCCATGAATGCGCTTGTGCGTGCCTCCGCCATACTCTCCAACGGGCCCTTCATCCTCAACTTCGACTGCGACCACTATATCTACAACTCCCTTGCCATTCGTGAGGGCATGTGCTACATGATGGACCGTGGTGGCGATCGCGTCTGCTACGTCCAGTTCCCGCAGCGCTTTGAAGGCATCGACCCCTCCGACCGCTACGCCAACCATAACACCGTCTTCTTTGACGGCAACATGCGCGCTCTCGATGGCCTCCAGGTCTACCTGTTAACCTATGCCCATTTTTTGTGTATTCGTCATCCATCGAGAGGCTCAAGGAGAGCTGCTGGATCAAGATCAAATGGTTCATATGAAATATGATTTTCAATGATTCTTTCAGCCTGAACCGCTCAATCTTGATGTAGCTGCTATGCTTGTACAACGAGTTGTGCTGTACAGCAAAAGTCTCTGCTCCGTTCTTTTGGGGTTTGTTTTGTTGGTGGGTTGAGTTGGGTATACGGGTATATTACTTGTTTCAACCCTCCTGACCCTTTTCATAATTTATTATTCACAGGGATAATCCAACTCAGCAACCGAACATGCCCTTTAGGAGTAATGTGATGTCAGGTGCTGTAACGCAACAGCGTCATCGGATGGGGATAGGGATGCATGTCAATCACAATCCATCTCTCATGAGAACCCTTGGATCCCCATCCGACCGTTGTCCAGCGTTACTGCACCTGTTGTGACCACACTTTCAATTTTAAAGATTAATGGAATTCCTAATTTTAAAATTTCTTATTAGAAATTAGAATGCATGCCCCGTAAATATGACTGTTATACAAAATCCATTTATATTATATTTGTAATCGATAATATTTATTCTTTGTATAGGCTTTAATTACTTTTGGAATGACACATATGCAATCTATTTAACTTTATATAGTAAAAAATATTTATACGATAAAATATAGTAGGCATAGATGGGGGCTTGGATGCTAAAATGCATAATATTTGTGATTATATTTTTCATTATTTTACGATTTTAATTTCAATTAAATATTCCATTCATCTTTTCCAGTATATACTAAATTGGACATGTTTTGCATCATAAATCTGAGACGAGACGACACTCATTATTAATGGACTGATTGAAATTTTTATTGTAAATTTATTAAACTAAATATTATATTGATAAACGCAAATTTTTTATACATGGTCATTTAAAGGTATAAGATTATTTTTTTCAAAGAATCTTATAAATTGAAGGACACAATTTGTGAATGACTACGGTAAAATTGAACGTTACTTTGACATAGATGTTAAAGATGAGACCTATAATATTTAGCTATGTATATGTGCCCCTGGCCCTGATTAGCATAGTTCCTGGCTCCGTCCATATACATTTACAAGTTTAAAGAGATAATCAGCCTCTCATCATCCCTCATCCGACACATCCTCTTGCTGATATGAAATCAATGGACATCGTTAGTAACTTGGTATTATCTCAGGGTCCCATGTACGTGGGCACTGGTTGCTTGTTCCGGAGGTACGCTCTCTACGGGTTTAACCCACCGCGTGCGCATGAGTATACTGGTCTTTACGGGCAGTTCAAAGTCCCAGCAGAGCCCGTGAAGCCCCTGGAGCCTGGGGAAGACATGGAGGCGAGGCCGCTGACGGTGCCACCGGAGCTCGACCTGCCTAGAAAGTTCGGCAACTCCACAATGCTCGTGGAGTCGATACCGGTGGCCGAGTTCCAAGGGAGGCCGCTTGCAGACCACCCCTCAGTGAAGAATGGTAGGCCACCAGGGGCATGTCTGGCACAGCGCCCACCCCTGGATGCTCCCACCGTTGCCGAGGCCGTCGCAGTCATCTCCTGCTGGTAAGACTGGACTCCGGCAGTGTTACTTATATCTCGACTAACATAAACTAAGATGTAACTTGATCATCAGGTACGAGGACAAGACAGAGTGGGGGTTAAGGATCGGCTGGATCTACGGCTCGGTGACAGAGGACGTGGTCACCGGCTACCGCATGCACAACCGTGGCTGGCGCTCCATCTACTGCATCACCCGCCGCGATGCCTTCCGCGGCACGGCTCCAATTAACCTGACTGACCGGCTCCACCAGGTGCTGCGGTGGGCTACGGGCTCGGTGGAGATCTTCTACTCACGCAACAACGCGTTACTTGCGACCCGGCGGCTTAAATTCCTGCAGCGTATAGCGTACCTGAACGTGGGCATCTATCCGTTCACGTCTGTGTTCCTGGTGGTCTACTGCATGCTGCCTGCCCTGTCGCTGTTCAGTGGGCACTTCATAGTGCAGTCCTTGAACATAACGTTCCTTGTGTACCTTCTCCTCATCACCACCACGCTCATGCTTCTCTCGCTTCTCGAAGTCAAGTGGTCGGGGATCGCTCTCGAGGAGCTCTGGAGGAACGAGCAGTTCTGGCTCATCGGCGGCACCAGTGCTCACTTGGTTGCTGTCATCCAGGTATGTACGTCCAATTAATCCATTCAGTAGACCTGAAAGAATCCTTGTGTGATTGTAACAATATTCAAATGCCATGCACATCCACCAAGTACATATGCTTCTTTTGAAATATAAGACGAGATTTATCGAGGGAATAAATGGTTTTCTATGACTAGTGCCTTCACTTGAGGCGTGCACACAACTCTTTTTAACAAAATTAGAGGAGGAAATTACAGTTAACCACTATCCCCAAGACTTGAAGAGAAGCACGATCCTGACAAAACGGCCAAAGGAGCTAAGTTGACATATTTTCATCTTCATAATTACAGGGTCTCCTGAAGGTGGTTGCGGGGATAGAGATCTCCTTCACACTCACGGCCAAGTCATCATCAGAGGACGAGGATGATATCTATGCGGACCTCTACGTTGTCAAGTGGACAAGCCTCTTCATACCTCCATTGCTCATCATCGTCATAAACCTCGTTGCGGCGGTGATTGGCATATCGAGGACGGTGTACAGCGAGATACCACAGTGGAACAAGCTCATCGGAGGGCTCTTCTTCAGCTTCTGGGTTCTCGCTCACATGTACCCCTTCGCCAAGGGGCTGATGGGGAGGAGAGGCAGGGTCCCGACCATCGTCTACGTCTGGTCGGGGCTCATTGCTATCACTGTCTCCCTATTGTGGCTCAGTATCAGTCCACCCAACGAGGGCAAGGGTGGCAGCGTGCAGTTTTGACATGTCTCCTTTGGCTGCAAGATTAGAGGAAGACAAGTAATACTGAAGGAGACTGGCATGAGGATTTAGAAGATGAAGTTGTATCCAGATTATGGGAGTTGTTTAGGTGACCATACATCATTTTATAATCATGTTAGAAATGTTGTAATATATAGATAAAGAAAAGTTCTCATGATGTGAAAATCATGAGATATATGTAAAACTAAATGCAAGATATATGAGTGAAAACTGAGGAGAATTTTTTTTCTAGCAGATGATTGTGAACTGGCTGTCCTGTGAATATACAGTAGGTAGCAAAATTATTTTTAATTATTTAGAATCGTTGAATGAATTTTGTTATCACTTGCTGCTTTGATAATGTCATATGTAAAAGCTATTTTTACATCATGATTCTCATAAACTTACTGTTCTTATAACCTTTTATAATTATAATGCAATCCCAACAAAGTTCATATTTACAAAACAATCATTCTCATCTTACTTACTCTTACACTAGGTTTCACTTCCAACCATGGTGTCAAATTGGACTAGTTATACATAAAAATACATCATATCCACCATTTTTAATTAAATCAAATTTACATAGTAATACTCTTCCATATTCTCTCCTCTTCCATCCTATACAATAACAACAACAACAACAAAGTTTTCTGCCATCTTAAGTAGGGTTGCTACTGATGAACAACTAAATGGTGGAGGGATCCTAACGTCCGGTCTTGAAGGATCCGTGATGCCCAACAAGTCAGGTCTGGCAATCGTTGTGTTGACTGCTCTCTCGGCTCTCAGATATCCATAATCTAGTGCATCAAAAATTAACCCACAATAATGATTAAATAATGAATTAAATGAGCTAAATTTTATTATACCAAACAAAATAGTATGTATAGTACGCAAGTGCAGGGGTCGAACCACAAAGGAGCAACGGGGATAGGCACAAAAATTGACAAAAAAATGTTTTTGTATGTTTCTTAGGAAATTTTAATTTTTATGAATTTATAATATTTATAGTTTTTAAGGTTCTTACTTTATATTTTTTATTTTGAATTATATATATATTTCTCTCTTGATATATAGAGTTATAAGTATATATAAATAAATATAGATAATATGCATTTTATAATAACTAAATAGGATATATATCAAAAAATCCTAAAGTACAATCTTTTTTATTTTTTTAAGGTTTCTAAATATTTAAAGTATTTATAAATATTAATAATAATTATTATAAGCAATATATAATATTAATATATATAATCTATAGATATTTATAAAAAACTATATATAGTAAAATTGCGTAAAATAAAATGTTTTGTGTTTTGATGTTTTGTTTTTTTATTAATTTTCCTTTAATTATTACTAATTTTTTATCTTTAAATGATTAAAAATATCAAAACAATGACCAATAACAATAGGCTGAATTCTTTTGAAATTTAAAAATAGATAATATCTTAAAAATTTCCAAAACTATTTTTAATATATAATAAATATTGTAGACAAAGTTTAGAAAAAGAAACTAATATTTTAAGATTTTTAGATCATTTTTAATATTTTTTATAAAGTTTTTGAGATTTTCAATTTTTAATGTTTTTCATTTGTAAATTTAATGATTTCTAGTATGGATTCAAAAATACAAATAGGAAAATAATTTTAATTACCTAATAAAAAATATATGTGATTTAATATAGTCTTAGGCACTTAAAATAATTTTCCTTTAATTTTTATATGCAAAATGCTATTTTTGATAATGCAAATACACAAAACCAATATAATTATTTTGGAAGGTACCAAAATCTAATTTTAAAAACATTAAATGCATTCCAGAGCACATTTCAAAATTTCAAGGGCCTTTGTGTAAAAATCCTAGAATATTTAATATAATATGTGTTGGTAGTGGTATTTTTGCAATATCCAAAAGGTATTGGGACTACTTGTAAATTTTCCAAAAGTATAGATTTCAAATTCCTTAGACTAAACCGTAACAAAAACCTATTGGGGGTCCTCTACAAAATGTCCTGCCCCTCACGTGTATGCATACGTGAGATTACGTGGACTGGACCTCAATGCAAATAAAACAAGTGTGGGGTCTTAAGTGCAAAAATTACAAAATATTTTGAAATACAATTGAATGTTTATGGAATAAAATAAAAATAAAAAACTAGGGCATATGGGCAAAAATACCCCTCTTATGTGCGATCCAACTGTTGATGGGTTCCCACATGCCACGCATTGCTACACGAACGGCCGATGATGCTTCACGGATGTGAGGTCAAGATTAGATCTTGGGTCTCGACCTGACGGTGGCTGGCTTCATTTTTTATTTTTTTGAAAATTAATTCGTGGAAATTTATCATTATATTCATATGACATTCAAGTTTTGTGAAAAAAAGATGCCCCCACAGCCTCCATCTAGATGGTTATTTTTAATGATAGGAGAATTGTTGAAATCGACCCCATCTGAATTGAGGAAATAGAAATATTTGTTTCAAACATAATTTAAATGACATAATATGAAGATATAGTATGAAAATCCAGAAGTATTTAAAAATATGAAAATTAGAAAAATAAGATAGGAGATTCAAGTTAATTCCCTCTAAGAGAGCCTCATTTTACACATTAATATATTCATTATTATTTTGTTGACAACAGTTATCAATCAATGTTTAGTCAAAATTTGTACAACACACAGTATCGTGACGGAATTAAATTGTTGTAGACAATAAATTCTTACAATTTTATCTTCGTTAGAAGTTTCAAAAGCAAACTAAAAACATCTTTTTCACGAAAGAGGAAGTTAACTTCTCGTCATTGTCACATCATGCAGTATATATAATCATAAAAAAAGACAATAACTCCTCAACCATTTTCCACTCGGATTAAAATAGTAGAAAAGATAAAAAATACCAGGCATTTTAATATACAGCAAGTTCTTAACTCTTACTATAACTATTTTTCCATCTCCCACCCACCCCTAATATTTTTCCACAAACTTTGCTATTTTATTATTTATCCTTCTATTTCCCCCATACCATATTATTTTTCACTCGACATGACTTTTTTCTACCCTCCATTCAATTTTTCAAGTGTCATGCTATTTACCTATCATATAACTATGTTTTCGACCTGTCATATTATTTCCTACCCCTTGCTATTTTCCCACCTTGTTTTATTTTTTCCACCATCTTGTTGTTTACTCGTTCTGAAATTTTTCTACATGCTTTGTTATTTTTGCACCTGCTCTATTTTTTCACTCATTACATTATTTTTTCCACAGTCCAGCTATTTTCCCTACCCGTGCTATTTTTTAGTGTACTATTGTTTATTTCCATTATATTTATAGAGCTAAAAGGAAGAACCTTCATATAATTTTTATTGATTTAGAGAAATCTTATGATTCTTTCTCACGAGAGATATTATGAAGAGTTTTGGAGAAGAGACAAGTACATATCCTATACATTAACCTCATAATGGAAATGTATGATAGGGCTTTATCTTGTGTAAGGATCCCGTCTGGAAAGACTGGCTATTTTGACATCAACATTGGTTTACATCAAGGTTTAGTTTTTATATGGACTAGTTGACAAGGCTCATTCAGAATGAGTTGCCTTGGTGTATCTTATTTAGACCTGGCCAAATTGCGGGCCGGGCCGGCCCATGGGCCGGGCCAAACGGGCCGAGGTTAAAAAACCTTTGTCCAAGGCCCGCCCATGGGCCGGCCCATGGCCCATTTTGGTCATTTTCCATTAATTTTTAATGGTATTTAATACATATAGATGATTTAATTAATACCAACTATACTTTATATAACTAGTATACGTACTTTACATGTTATTTGACTTGTAAACTATTGAATTTTTATTTAAAACTAGTGTCACAAATGAAAAATTTAAAGCATATCATATTAATACATGTATAAATTGACATATATTCATATATTTTTTATTTTTTGCGGGCCGGGTCGGGCCGACCCATGCTTAAATCTCGAAGCCCAAGCCCGGCCCATGAGCGGGCTGGGCGGGCGGGCCCCCGGCCCGTTGACCAAGTCTAATGTTATTTGTTGATGATATTGTGTTGATTGATGAGACTAGAGATGTGGTAAATGAGAAGCTTGAGGTCTGGAGATATGAGTTGGAGACTAAAAGATTTCGTATAAGTAGGGCCAAGACGGAATGTATGGAGTGCACCTTTGATGGAAGCAATGACGATTGGTGACGATAACATTCGGAAGAGAGATTCTTTTAGACATCTTGGATCTATTTTGCAACAAATTGATGGAGATATTACTAATAGAATAAATACATGTTGACTAAAGTGGATAAGAGGCTCTATTGTTCTCTGTGATAAGAAAATTCTTTTAAAAATTTAAAGGAAATTTTTACAAAGCAGCCGTGAGACATACTATGCTCTATGGATTTGAATGTTAGCCTGTGAATCATAGACATGTGCAACGAATGGTTGTAGCAGAAATGAAAATGCCAAGGTGGATGTGTGGACACACGTAAATATCGAATTCGGAATGATGCAATCAGAAAGAAAGTTGGTGTAGCTCCGATTGAGGATAAGATGCGAAAAAATCGCTTAAGATGGTTTGGTTATTTGCAAAGAACGTCGACTGATGCACCAGTCAGGAGATGCGATTGTTGGGGTGTTGAGCCAGCTAAGAGAGGGCGAGGACGGCCCAAAAAGTGTTGGAAAGAGACTATACGAAGAGATCTTAGTTTTTTTGGATATTTGCTCGAGATTGACCCAAAATAGATTTGAATACAGGCGAATAATTCATGTAACCGAGCCCACTTAATTGTGAAAAAAGATTGTGTTATTGTTGTTATATTATTATTTGTTTCCATTCTCCTGCCAATCGATTGAAAGAAAATTAAATTCAATCTGGGTGGTAAAATAGAAAAGGGGAACAAATTCAATCTGGTTTGTCCCACAAGCTGCAGCAGCTCGAATTCGATGATCCTCTACCTATAATTAATGCTGCCTGTCTAAGACGTGGAGAGACTGTGATAAGATTAGGTAGGAACTAGCAATTTACCCCAAGGAGCGAGACCCGGATTCCACAGGATCCGTTATCCATGCAAATATCCAGACTCGAGAAGGTCGGCTGGATAGCGACGCCCGCGCCCGACAGAGCAGGTAAGAAGCAGCCAACCCACGTGCCTGTTGTCTGCGCTCTCTCCTTTTTCCTTCTTTATTTTCTAGAAGTAGGGAGACCACCCGACCTTTGACTTAATTTGTCCCGGCGAAGACCATCTTTCCAATGCCTCTCTCCTTTTTACCACACTTGTTCTAGATGTCCAGCTGACTATATTCTAGATATTGATCACTTCAATGTTTTGCCGTTTTCTTTGCTAAAAAAAGATAAAGATTACTTATCAGACAATACCAAAATGAATTTGAATCTTGGTTGCAGCATTTGTCTTATCCTCTTTGAATGAATTGATGGTGATGATGGGAATGTCTAGATGAGGGTCCATAATACAACTAAGCCGGGAAAAAGTTAAAATATTAGAAATAACTAAATAATTAATATCAAAAAGAAAGGATTTGACATAAAAAACAAGTGTTTTGTTAGATTGCAACCTCGATTCCCTTGATTTCTGTCGCGAAAGGGGTTTCTCCGGGAATCATGAGGTTGTCGTTCGACAAGCAGATGGGGCCTCTCAAGTTGTTATTCACACCTTTCTTTTTGTTGTGCGTTGATTGTTGTCATTGCTTTCCTTGGTGCTCTTACTCCTTTCGCCATTGTGTTTGTCTTCTCCACCGTTTCATGTGAAGGAAGTAAATAAGTTCGTGTCATAGGAACACAGAAAAATAGCAAACTATTTGCAAAAACTTTAATCGTTTATCACATGAACAAGTAATTTCAGCACAAAAATGATTTTACTTTGTGAAATCATTGATCTGATGACACAATTTACCTAACTGTTAGCAATGTGAGCCCCGGGCGAACCATTTCTACAATAAATGTTATTGTAATGAATAAATTATCAATAAAAGTTATTGTTTATTTTTCACTCCCCTTTCTGAGATTAATGAATGAATGCACTATAGGGTCCCTCTGTACAATAAGGGTTATGTACCATGGCCAACTTGATGATCATACAGCTGTTGATTCATTGGATGGATCATAGAGGCTGATGCTTGGATGAATACCAAGGAATTAGATAGAGGACTCATCAAGCATCATCAAATGATCATTAAGTGATGATCTCCAGTCTGAGTGGGAGATGGCAATCCTATCTCATATGACTGATATCTGACTGACCTCTTGATGCAGGTCCTCTGCATGGGAATAATGATTCAGAGGTGTCAGGTTAGTTAAGTCAATAGGGTTGACTTGACGAGATCGAGATAACCAAAGACCTACGTTGAATACTGTCACGACTTAGGCATGCATCCTCTGACTAGAGACAGATGTATTATTATATGTCTGAGTATGTACATTTGGCAGACCAATAGGTTGATGACCTAATCAAGATCTATATACCGGCGAGCTGGTTTGCATGTAAGGACATATGAGTAATACGATCTCTCAAAGGGATCATACAGGTTCACTTGTGAACCGGGAGACATGAGCTCACTCATGAGGTATTGGGACTGAACAAATTCCATGCATGGTCGTCGTGCTTTGGAAGCATGACATGAATTTGAAGGTAAGATATATGCTTTGTGAAAGCATATGATCTATACCAAATCCCGATGACCAAGATTGAGAAACTTAATGATCTAACCCTGAAGATGACAGTGTAAAAGTGATCTTTATCTTCAGGATGATCATGAGTCTTCCAGTATGTAGGATGTGCAGGTATTAGGAATACCTGAAGGGTGATTTGATCATATACGATTGTATAACCATGACGCTTCCATTCCGAGGGAGTGATGAAACAGGATTGGATTTTAGTGACTCCTCTCATTAGAGAAGTGACCTAATCTTAGTCCATGAACTGGACATTGGTCTGAATAAGATTCAGATGCAATGAGAAGATTAAGTCTATGATAACCGCCCGAATGACGAAGGTAAAGGTAGAAATAAAGGTCGTCGCGACCTCAATCACTCGGGCTAAGTATATCAAGAAAAAAATCGAACCGCGAAATAAATCAGAGATGAAACACGAAGTGCGGTCCTAGCTATGGGATTAACCTGGTATAGCTCCCAGGGTCGAACACAAGGAGCACGGGTTGGCCAAAGGCCTACGAAGTAGTCAAAATGAGATAAAATACAGAGAAAATATTTTTAGTGATTTTTAATGATTTTTAGATTTTTTGGAAATTTTTAATATATGAAGAAAATGAGAAAAGCAAAAACAAGCACACTTGAGCAATTTATTTAAAGCATCAAAAATCAAGCAAAAATTCAAGAAAAATTGTTTTTATGTTTTTTAGGTTTTTAAGTGTTTTTGGTGAATTTTTGGGATTTTTATAAGGTGTATTTTATTTTCTAAAAATCAAACAGTACTAAAAACAAAGGGTACTGTCCAGCAAGGCCCAAAACCCAAAAATAAAATATTTAAGGATCTCAGATGGCCCTGGAGGTAATTTTCCTGTATTCTAGAGAAAATAAGGAAAATTTGAGCACCAAAATTATTGTTTTTGGATTTTTAGGTTATTTAATATGATTTTTATGAGTTTTTAGGTGTTTTTAGATTTTTAGGGGTTTTACTCAATGAAAAATAGCCAAAATTGGCTAGAAAATCTAACAACACACAAAGAACAGTAACTAATTTTTATAGATTTTTTGGGGGTGTTTTTATATTTTTTTGTGATTTTTCAAGTGAAACAGTGCCAAAAATAGATGTTTTTGAATTTTTTAAAATAGCAAACAAGATCAAAAATGTCCTCAAAAATCTACAAAAATCCTACACCATGGCAGGAGCCATGTGTCAAATTTTCATTAGATTTGGAGGTGATTTGATATTTTATTCAAAATCCAAAAGGGGGCACTGTGCACAAGGACCAATGTGCAAATACCCGAAAGTCTGGGGCTCAAGGTGCAAAAATCCCAGCTAAACACGCGCGTGGCGCGTGCCTGGGGCACTCAGGGGCCTTCTGGTAAGAAAAACTAAGTCCTTGGACTTTGTGGTAACTGGTACCAAAAAGTCCAGGGGTTCGATCGCAATTAACCCACTAATACACGCACATGCTCAAATAAAACGCTCACAGGGGTATAAAAGCAAATACCAGAAAGTTTATATTCATTCCATAACTCAACAGAACAACAGGATAAAAGATGCAAATACCCAACTAAACACGTGATGAAGCACGTGGACTCACATACACAGGGGTATCAATGTAAATAAAGACAAGCACAAGGTCCGAGGTGCAATTTACCCTACGTAAATAAAACGACTATAATATTTACAGGACTAGGATTAAAAACACAAACTACGAGGGGGTCCTAAGTAAATTACCCCTTATTTAATGTCGATGGCTGGATTCGCGCCACGTGGATGATCCAACGGTCCTGGTGAGCTGGCGCTTCTCTCCTTTTCGCTTGAGCCTGATCGACGGTGCAGGGCGAGACACGTGGGGGATCTGACGTATGGCAGTGCAGGTGCCTCTCTCCTCTGCTCTGACGGTCCTGATCAGCCTCTCGAGAGGATCAACGGTATCTGCTCCTCCGTGGATGGACGATGGAGATGCGAACTGGAGCGGAGGGGCTAATCGGACGGTGAAGGAGGTTCCTCGAAGAACAAGTGGCCGGCGAGGTTCGCCGGCCTCGTGTGCGTGCCCGGGACCTCCCTAGCTGCCTCCAAGTATCGGAGAAGATCGGCGGAGAGGTTCCGCAGCTGGTGGTGGCTTCAGATGACCCGGCCGAGCCCTGGAGGGGCTCCGGCGAGGTCGGCGACGGCGAGCTCCTGGCCTGGATGTGAGGGGGGCTCAGATGCCCTCCTCTTGACCTGCAAAGTAGACCAAAAGCTTCGCGGGTCGAGGGCAAAGTGCCTCGACCCGATGAAGCGGCGTGAGGGTGATCGATGCGTCGAGGCGGATGAGCTCCGGCGAGCGGAGGATGGTGGAGCCCGAATCCCAGCTCCGGGGGGAGCTGGGTTGAACGAATGGGCGTAGAAGGTGCGTCGAGGGATGGGGGAGGTGATAGTGTGTCCCGATGATTGAGAAGATGTACGCTATGGCCGGAATCAACGGAATACGGCGGAGAGTCGATTTGGGGGTAACTCAAAATTAAATGAAATGGCAAGGTTCTAAGGTTACCTGGGTGGATCGGAAGACTATGCTGGAGCTTAGCTAGCTCCCGGTCGTCGCCTCGAAGGTCGTCACTGCCTGAGGCTCGAGCTCCAACTAGGTGGCGGAGCACGGCGGCGCACGGCTGCCGGATCGATGGTCTGGCACCCTCCTCCTCGCTGCAACACGGCAGACGGAAGCTGTCACCTTGCTGAATGCAATGGAGGTCACGGGAGTGAAGGTGGAGAGCCAAAAGATGGGAAATGAATGCGGCGGAGCTCAGGCTATATATGGGTGCAGGTCCGGGAAGAAGGGCTCGGGTCCGGCTCGATTGAGCACGGATCCCTAGGCAAAGTGTCGGGCGAGATTCCCGGATGCACGGGGGGTGATCGGAGCGCGGGGTTTACGGATTTGGATACCGGGTCGTGACGCAATAAATCGGGGAAATCGGGTCGGGCGTCACGACCCGTGTGAAGTGGTCCACAGGGGGGAGTTGACCGGGGTCAACAAACCCCCGTGGACCAATCAGGAGCCGCCAATTATTGCATTTTTATTTGATTTTTTTGGGCCATTAAATGACCGAATTTTCAAAAACTTAAAACATGAAATATTTTTAATTTATTTTTTTCTATTTTTTTGTGATTTTTAATTAATTTTTAGGAATAAAAATAAGGCATTTACATAATAGGTCTATACATAGGTATATGTACAATATATAGGTTTTGGGTTTTTGATTTTTAATTATTATTTTTGTACAATTTTATTCCTATTTTATATTTTATTTATTTAGAGAATAAAATGAGGAATAAAAGGGTATTTTTATTTTATTTTTATCACTTATATACATGGGTGGAATAAATAGTTATATACATTTATATACATGGTATGTATACAATGTATTTTTATATTTTTAATTTTGTAATTTTTATTTGATTTTTGTTTTGTTTCTTGTTATTTTATGTATTTAAAATATGTAACATGGAATATTTACAAAAAGTTTAGAAAATAATTTTATTTATTTATATAGATATCTACACATGAGCTCCTATCTCCCTTTACTTTGGCTTTTATGCGGTCAGGCCCATGCTGAGCCCTCCCTTGGGTTAGGTTGCTCAATATTTATTCTAAATATTTCCCTCTTTTTCTTTTTTTTTCATCTTTATTCTTTTATTTTTGCACAAAAACATGCTAATTACATATTTTTACAAGATGCATGCTTTTGTTAATTATTCCTATTTACACATATCTACATGCATTTGCATAGGTTTTTGTAGCTAAAATATAAGAATAAAGAGTGATGAATGGGTATTCATCACCCCCCTATACTATACTTTGCTAGTCCCTTAGCAAACACTTATTTGAAAAAGAAGTGAAAAAGGAAGAAAAAGAAAAAGAAAAAGAGAATGTACATGGATCAAGGTTGAATTATTAAACTTTCCTTCATTAAATTGAAATATGGAGCTCGATCAGATCTTTGGATTATTACTGTGTCGGAACCTTATTTGGACTTAAGCTTAAAACTCAACAGCCTCTAAGTTCCACCAATCTATGGGCAAGACTCCTCAATAAACCAGATCAGAACAAGTCTACATACACAAACTCTAATGACCATGAGTCTTTCCAAGCAGTATAAGTGATATGTGGCTCCCCACCTCAGAAGTAACAAAGAAACAACCTCCCTCAACCTGGTAACTCTAATGCCTCGGTCTAGCAACTCTTTCCTCGAGAAGCGGGGTATTCCCTTCTAAGTTCAAGTGCAACCGGCTCAAGAAGAGGGGGTAGAAGTATAGAGTTTTGGAAGCCTAGCCAGTGTAGCTAGGTCTCCCGCTGCAAGCTTCATGAGATGTATCATTGATACCATAAGCTTTTGCTTTATTTGACTATGTACACTCCGGTGGGGTTATTAAATTTTCAATCCGACCCACCACTTTTTTGGAGTTCTTTTGCATTTTTGCATTTTTTTTTCAAAGACTTCTGTACAGCATATCTACATGGTGCAGCATATACAAGAAATTTCCTCTTGAGCCAGTAGACTATCCCTCTTTTGAAGCTTTATTGCAACCCATGGCTTCTGTCTTTAGCTTTCATCACCACTAGACCAAGTTGAGGTGCACTTCCTTCACTAGAAGAAGAAGAGAGGTTCCGCCTAGAAGTACTACCCTCATATGCTACCCCAAGCCAAAGGAAACTGCCTCCTCACCACCTCATCCGTGGAGAGCCATGTGTAAGTGCAGGTGCAAGTCAAGCCATTGTCTCTAAGAGTCATGCGTGTGTTGTTAAGTGCTCTACTTAAGCTCATCAAGATGACATATGCTCATAGCCTAGTGGACTCAAAGAATTAAGTCCTTATGGACCTGAAAAGCCTTAAACCTAAATCCTATAAGGTTCCTCTTGGAGTTAAGTGGATTAAGATCTTATTCAAGCTCCATTTCTCAATTTAATTCCAGGCTTAGTTTAAATGTCAACTTCTCATCCAGGAAAAACTATATACATATATGTACACAAGATGCTATTTACAAATATTTTACAATCATGCGAAATTTTTGAAAAATGTTTTGAAATCATGAATGGTGCATGAGGTGCAAGTTTTTGCAAAAAGATATTTACAAACATTTACACAAGATTTTTGCAAACTTTTGATTTTCAAAACATTTTGGAAAAATTTTGTACTATATACATAATTTTGATACAAAAATATTTACACAAAATTTACACAAAAGATTTTTGAAATCCTTTTTACAAAAATACTTTGTACACTAGCTATGTATGTGCAAGATAAAAGAGGTTTATGAAAAATTTTTAAATTTTTGTGATTTTTAGCCATTTTATTTATTAACACACTCACACCAAGTACGAGTTATGGCTAAAGTATATATGAAATATATACACACCCCCCCTATACTTAGCTCGAGCGATGTCCTCAGAGTGATCAAGAGCGATGAAGAAGACATAACTCGTGCTTAGTAAAAGGGGAGTGAAAAGGAATGGATAAGTGCAGGAACGAATAAATGAATAGAATGAGAGGAACTCGGTGGTTTCCCCCCTATACTTAGGATTAACTAATCCTAAGTATAGCAAGCTGTACATGAAGGGAAAGCCGAGTGAAGAAGATACAGAATCTGCCCCCCCTATACTTAGGGTAAAATATCCCTAAGTATAGGCAGCAAAACAGGGGCAGAAAGAATGAAAAGACTACCCGCAGGTCCGACATCCCCCCTATACTTAGGGTAAAGTACACCCTAAGTATAGCATAATCATAAGATGAGGAAAGGGATGTGGGACTAAAGAATAGAATGATATGGACAACTGGATCTATACAGGCGGAGGAATAGTGAACATCAGGCGTGAGATGCAAAAGATGTGAGTCAAAAGACCACATCTCACGCAAAATGAATAGGGGCACAAATAATAACATCCCGCGGCTCATGATCTAGATATGGCTTGAGCCGCTGGCCGTTCACTCGAAAGGTGCTCTCAGAAGACAACTCGGATATATCAATACTACCATTGTCGTGCACCTTTCTGACGAGAAAAGGTCCCTTCCATTTGCTCCGTAGCTTCCCTGGAAATAATCTAAGCCTGGCATCAAACAGCCATACTCTCTGTCCAATCTCAAAATGCTTGTGGCTGATATGAGAATCATGCCACTCCTTGACTTTCTCCTTATAATGTAGGCTGCTTGAGAAAACTGCATCTCTAAGCTCCTCCAGGGCAGCTAACTCTGCCCTCCTCTGGTCTCCTATACCATTTGGATCCATAAGAATATCTGTGACTGCCCAAAGTGACTTGTGCCTCAGCTCAACAGGTAGATGGCATGGCTTGCCATAAACGAGGCGAAAGGGAGATGTACCCAATGGAGTCTTGAAAGACGTCCGATATGCCCACAAGACCGAATCCAAAAGCTGTGACCAATTCTTTCGGTCAGGGCGGACGACTTTCTGCAAAATATTCTTGATCTCCCTATTCGACACCTCAGCTAGACCATTCGTCTGTGGATGGTAAGGTGTAGCAACACGATGATCTATGCCGAACTCGCTAGCAAGTGCCTTCACCTGGTCGTTGATAAAATGAGACCCCCCATCAGAAATAAGAACTCGTGGAACCCCGAACCGCGTGATGATATGCTTCCTCAAAAATCTGCAAACAGTCCTCGCATCAGCGGCTCGGGCGGGGATAGCCTCAACCCAACGACTAACATAATCTACGGCCAACAGAATGTACTCAAATCCCTGACTCTTAGGGAATGGACCCATGAAATCGATGCCCCATGCGTCAAAAACCTCACAGAAGTGAATGGGCTGCATCGGCATCATATCACGCTGTCCACAAGTGCCCATCCTCTGACAGTCAGTACACCTCTTCATGAACTCATCAGAGTCCTTGAAGAGGGTAGGCCACCACAAGCCGGATTGGAGCACTTTCTGTGCCGTTCTCCTCCCAGAATGATGTCCTCCTGCCTCAAGCTTGTGGCAGTAAGTGAGGACGCTATGGTGTTCCTCCTTCGCAAGGAAGGTCTCAAGCCTCTGCCTGGGCCAATCTTGTGGGACTTTCCCAGCAACGAGAAAGTTCACAATATCGGCATACCACGGGAGTGAGGCGATAGCAAGGATCGCCTCATCTGGGAAGGTATCACGAATAGGATCAATCTGCTCAGAATCCTCAGGCTGCTCTAATCGGGAGAGATGATCCGCCACCACATTCTTGACTCCAGGCTTATCCTTGATCTCAATGTCGAACTCCTGGAGTAGAAGGATCCATCTAGTCAATCTGGCCTTGGCATCCTTCTTTGCCATGAGGTACCTGATGGCGGTATGATCTGTAAACAAAGTCACTCTAGATCCAATGATATATGATCTGAACTTATCTAGGGCAAACACTACTGCTAGCATCTCCTTCTCTGTGACCGTATAATTCCGCTGGGTGGAATCCAATGTGCGGCTAGCATAGTGTATGGCAAATGGAACTCCATCCCTCCTCTGTCCCAGCACTGCCCCCACGGCAAAATCGGAGGCGTCCGTCATGATCTCGAATGGGAGAGACCAATCAGGCGGCTGAAGAACAGGAGCCTCTATAACATGCTGCTGGAGAGTCGCAACAGACGAGAGACACTTGTCATCTACAAGGAACTCGGTGTCTTTCGTCAAGAGGTCAGTCAACGGTCGGGCAATCTTGCTGAAATCCTGAATAAATCTCCTGTAAAATCCAACGTGCCCCAGGAATGACCGTAACTGCCTCAGATTGGATGGCGGTGTGAGTTTTCTAATGACATCCACCTTGGCCGGATCAACCTCCATGCCCCTGTTGGAGATGATGTGGCCAAGCACCGTCCCTTGAGTCACCATAAAGTGACTCTTCTCCCAAGATAGAACCAAATGGAACTCGATACATCGCTGGAGTACCCGGTCTAGGCAGTCAAGACAAGAATCGAATCCGTCGCCGTAGACCGAGAAATCGTCTATGAAGACCTCCAAACACTCCCCTACCATGTCCGAAAAGATCGACAGCATGCACCTCTGAAAAGTCGCAGGGGCATTGCATAGCCCAAATGGCATGCGTCGAAAAGCATATGTGCCGAAGGGACAGGTAAAGGTGGTCTTCTCCTGATCCTCAGGAGCGATGGCCACCTGGTTGTAGCCCGAGTACCCATCCAGGAAACAATAATGGCTCTTCCCTGCCAGTCTCTCAATGATCTGGTCAATAAAAGGCAGGGGGAAATGGTCCTTCTTGGTGGCCTGGTTGAGTCTCCTGTAGTCAACACAGACCCTCCAAGAAGTGGGTACTCGTGTAGCGATCTCCTCTCCCGACTCACTGATCACAGTCGTGATGCCCGTCTTCTTGGGCACCACATGCAAGGGGCTGACCCACTTGGAGTCGGAAATGGGATAAATAAAATCTGCGCTCCACCATTTGGATATTTCCTTCATCACGACCTCTCTCAGGTTGGGGTTCAGTCGCCGCTGGAACTCACGCGACGGCTTCGCCCCCTCCTCAAGATAGATATGGTGGGAGCACACTGCTGGACTAATCCCATGGAGATCCGCTACGCTCCATCCGATCGCCTTGCGGTTCTTTTCAAGAACCCCCATCAGACGGGATTCTTGCTCTCCAGTCAACTCGGCTGAGATGATGACTGGGTACATCTCTGGATCGCCCGCAAGGAATCGATACTTCAGCGAAGTAGGGAGCGACTTTCGCTCTGGAATGCTGGGTGCTGGCAAATCTGGCTGCGGAAGAAAATGAGTGAAAGCTGCTAAATCGGCCAAATCTGCCTGGGAAAGTGAAAGCGTCCTCTCGCAAACTGAATCGGGAGAAGGCTGCTCAACTGCACTGTCTCTGCTCGGCTCTGCGTCTACCTCCTCCTCATCTCTAGGCTCAGATGGACTCAAATCTGGCATCTGATCATAGCAATCGGCCCAATCAGACTCTGAATCCGAGGGATCTGTATCATCCGCGGTGGCATCAGTACCACCGAACAACAAGGTGGCCTCAACACCACCATCACTGAACATCGTGTCGCGATCGAGGACCGGCTCTGCTGCCTCTATGGTATCCTGAACCAGGTCTGTGCTCTCCAGACTCTCCTCTGCTATCGTCTCTGCATCAGCTGTATCTGAAAGTGAGAGGGTGGTCTGTGTCTCAAGATCTGCCCAAGCTGCCTCATCATCTGTGATCACAAAATCACAGTCCTGATGGATGTCTGGCTCTGCGTCTATCAGCTGCTCTGTATCGGTACTCGCATCTGAGCTGGCTCTAAGTCTGGCTCTGTAATCCTCGACCGTCTCTATTTGTATACTTTCGCCCTCGACGCGAAAGTACACCTTCCCGCTATCATGATCAGTCACCGCCTTGGCTGTGGCCAAGAACGGACGACCAAGGATGATGGGGGTATCGGCCACTGACTCAGGGATCTCCATGTCCAACACTACGAAGTCCACGGGGAATTTCAGGCCCTGAATCGTGACGATAACGTCTCGTAATAACCCCTTTGGCCTCTTGACAGATCGATCAGCGAACTGAAGGACTGTCCTGCTCTGTCGAAGAGTGCCCAACTCGAAGCGGTCGAGAAGGGCTGCCGGAAGAAGGTTAATCGACGATCCGCTATCTAGAAGAGTACGGTCGAACCTCTGCTCACTAATCTGGCATCTGACATACGGGGCCCCTGAATCTGGCCTCTTGGCTGGCAGTCGGTTCTGGATCACGAAGCACGTGGCTTTCGTCAGCACATGTATCTCTGAAATGTGGTTCCTCCTCCTCCTCCTGACTGTAGTCCTCTCTCTCAACGAACGTTGGAGCAGGGGGATGTGCTACAAAGCCTCCTGGAGGGTCAGCTGGATGTGGAATCGATCAATCATGCTCTGGCTGAACTCCTCAAGCTCTCTCTTTTTGGGATTTTCTGTTTTCTTCCCCTTCCCCATCTGAAGGGCTCTAGGGAAGGGGATCACTGGGTCCTTCTCAGATGAAGGACTAGGAAAAGGTCTAGACGGTTCAAGGACCGGATCCACACATACATCATGCACCACAGTGGGACCAGAAGAAAGTAAACCTTTTCCTTTATTCATAACAGAGTTCTGAGATACATGAGTGTGAGGAAAAACAACATCTCTCTCTGTACACACACCGGTGGCCTCAGTACCACCACGGGCTGGCTGCTCTGCTGCTGGTAATAGACGTCGTGCGGCATCAGTACCGCTGGCTGGCTCGACTGAATGGGTGGCATCAGTACCACCTCCTCGAACTGGTGAAGCGGCGGCCTCAGTACCGCCGGTGGAATCAGCATCCTTGGTGGCCTCAGTACCACCATCATCATCTGGAGCGGCCTCAGTACCGCTCTCCTCCTCCTCATGTGGCGCCTCTGGAGTGTCCTCGTGGTGAAGCTCAGGTGAGGCGCCGCCGCCTGCTGGGGTCCTACCGCTCCTAAGTGTGACGAAATCAGCATCAAAAAGATCCGAAGATGTATCATCAAATGGGTCACTAGGAGTGGCTAACTCAGTATGTACTACCTGCTCAGATTTCCTCTTGAGGCTGTTCGGATTCGGCTCGATCTGGGCTGGTATGGCGGCCTTCCCTCTCACCAGGTCCCGCATCTCCTGGCGGAACTCATCCATCTCCCGTCTGAATGTGGCCTGCTGGTCCGTGAGGAGGCGGGCGATGTCATCCAAGGCTGGGCTCTCGTGGGAGCCCGACAGGTGGCCTCTCTGTGGGTGAGGCTGCTGAATCTGCTGCTGCTGGTGCTGCTGATATCCCTGGTGAGCCTGCTGCTCACGTCTCCAAGACTGTCCCTGCTGCTGATAGGGACGAGGACCGTAGGATGGCTGCTGCTGATACGCTGGGGGCTGCTGCTGCGGCTGGTGCTGGTCTCTCTGCTGGGAGTGCTGCCCTCCCTGTCCTGACGGCTGCGGCTGGGGTTGGGCACCACCGCTCCCCCACCTGAATCCGGGATGGTCTCGTCGGATCCCAGGCTGGGGGCGGTCATACCAAATCCCGTTGACATCCATCAACGGCTCTGCATCGAAGGGGTCTGGCGGCAGTACTGCCAGAGGCTGATCCGGCTGGTAGGGCACCATCTGCATCTCTGGAGATGGTGGTGACTGGTAAGTGGGCTGCGGCTGCTGGTACGGCTCCGCCTGTACAAGGTGAACCTGTCTAGGCTGCTGTGAAGAGCTGGAGTGCTGGGACGAGCTGCTGCTGCCGCCGGTATCGCCTCGCGACAGAAGACGGGGCTGTGAAGCCGTCTGTGTCTCCTGAAGACACATGAGCTGGGTCTTCATGTCGCTCAGAACCTGTGCCATCTGCTCCATCTGCGTGATACTCTGGCACTGCTTCTTCTCTATCAGCTCCATGCGGTCCAACTTCTCGCTAATGATACCCATGTCCGCAGCGGACGACTCGGCCTGTGCTGCTGCAACTGCGGACGAACTGGATGGACCTGCATCGACCCGTGCTATCCGCTGGTACTGCACGGGTCCTGGCTGCTGTGGCTGGGGTCTCTGAGAGTACAACCGGGTCTGAGACATCACCATGTAGTTCTCTGACATCTCCTCGTAAATGGCCCAGACCTGGTCGTGGTCCTTGGCGAAATAGGACCCGCCGCAAGAAGCATTCACCATGCCCTGAAGCTCTGGCGTCAACCCGCTGAAAAAACTCTGAACTAGGTTCGGCTTCGATATGTCGTGGTGCGGGCATCTGTCTAAGAGCTCTCGAAACCTCTCCCAAGCCTCGTGGAACTGCTCATTGGGGAACATGGAGAAGTTGCTGATCAAGGCCCTCGCTGCATTCGTCCGCCCGAGTGGATAGTACTTTTTCAAGTACTCGGTGCGGAGCTGATCCCAGGTGTACACAAACTTCCCTAAGTGCTTCAGCCAGTTGGCTGCTCTGTCTGCCAGTGAAAACGGGAAGGCTATCATCCTGATCGTGTCCTGGTCCACGTGGCGATCGTGGACAGTGCTGCAGATCATCAGAAACTCCTGGAGGTGGAGGTGGGGCTCCTCAGTGGCTAGCCCGTGGAAGCGGGGCAGTAACTGCAAGGTGTTCGGGGGGAACTTGAAGTCCCCCACGATAGCTGGCACTACCACCCAATGATGCATCAGAGTAGATCCGGGGTTATGCAACGCCCGCATCGGCTGTGGTGGTCCTCCCGCAGCAGCGGCTGCTGCTGCGGCGGCTGCTGCTGCTGCTGCGGCTGCTGCCTCTGCATCTAGCATCTCCTCAGGCTCGCTCTGCTCTGAACCGCGCTCTGCTCTGAGCCTCTCCATCTCTCTCCTCATCTCTATCATGAATGCTCCCTGATCGCGGAGCTGCTGCTGAACCGTCTCAAGTGATGCGATCAGGGTGGAGTTGATTGCCCCCTGGTCAAATACAACATGATGGTCTCCCCGTGGACCTCTGGGGGAATCGTCTGCTCTGGCGGCCATAACGACGTCTGCAAAATCAAATGAGCCCAACTCAGGTGCTGTCAAATCTGATAATCTCTCCTCAGGCTCATGTCTCTCAATACCAGAAGAAAGGGGGTCGAGGGGGAACAGGGCGGAATCGTACTCGGGCTCGGAGAGCTGGTCTCAGCTCTCGCGGGCCAACCTAGATGATCGGGTAGACGTGCCCGAAAGCGGTGCAACCAGAGGCTGCCTAAGAGACCGTCTACCCATCATCTTGATCTGGGCGAGTAAGGCGGATGAGATCTGGAATCAACTATGATCAAAAACAAACCCCCGGTTCACCAACGCACGCGAGCTGAAGACCGTGAAAGTTCGGTCAAATTATCTTGTCTATTTTATTTTGGTGAACACACAAAGTATCAGAGCGCTTACGTGACCTGTTAGGATATCCGATGCTATCCCAACCGACTGGCCCGCACAGAAGAGTCGGTAATCAGTCGGGTCTAGCACCGGGAGGTTCTACCTAGGGTGCGGGTCACTCTCTCGCGCATCCAAACAAGACAATGAGGGGGTTGCTCTCCCCAAGACAAACTTTTTAGGGTGAGCGGTTTTTAAGATCAAGTATGATTAGCAGTCCCGGTTTTATTGTTTTTCTTTTTAATATTTTTCAGAGCAAACAAAAGGGCCTAACGAATTTTTCGGTTCTCCTGATTATTTAAGCCGAAAACAGGGGGGAGAAGACGAAAAAGCCGATGCGCGAAAAAAAATCAATGATGCATGCAAAGTAAGGAAGGCGTACCTGACTCCAGCACTCTACATGCAATATGATCCGCGCAGAATTTAAAGACAGAAATAAAACTACCTAAATGATGCAAGCGGGAAAAACCGAGGCCCTAAACAGCAGTGCTAGCGTAGAACCGTCTAACTCAATCACTCGCCCTCGATCCAAAGAGTCCGGTCTTAGCTCACCCCTCCTCTTCTCAACAGGTCGAGTTCAGGAGTAGCGCTTGTGGGGTGGGCTCGCGGCGCGTAGGCTCTCAGGAAAGTGACTAAGTTATTTTTATTATTTATTATTAGCAGGTCCAATTAACGATCTATAGGGACAGATCAGCAATTAGGTGTGGGGATCCTACTATTACGGCACAATCACCAGAAAATCCTACAGCTAGGGGCTCGATCAAAAAGCCGCGTAAACACCGGAAAGGCAGTAAAAAAGTAGAAAATGGAAGCCGCGCAAAGCCGCGAAAAACCGCTAAAGTCTAAAGGGTCCCCCGAGCACACCGGTGCTCGGCGAAACAGACCCGAAAGTGTCCAAGCAGTCCAAGTCCCTGTATTATTACAACAATAATAAAATAATATCCTAAGCTACCTCACCCACTCAACTCTCTCTCTCGCTCTCTCCTGCGGCTTCGTGAAGAAAGAAGCCGCCTCCGCGTCGCTCGGGTGCTCCGGCGCTCCTAGGAATGCCGCCCTCGCTCCTCGGGCCCTCGCAAGAAAAAGAGATAAAAGTGGTCAGTCCAACAATTATTATAAAAATATCAGAAAAATATATATCTACAAAAATCTGTGCAAAAAGCCGCGAAACTCGAAAAGCCGCGGAAAAATCTAAAAGACTACTAAGCCGTGCTCCCCGGCAACGGCGCCATTCTGATAACCGCCCGAATGACGAAGGTAAAGGTAGAAATAAAGGTCGTCGCGACCTCAATCACTCGGGCTAAGTATATCAAGAAAAAAATCGAACCGCGAAATAAATCAGAGATGAAACACGAAGTGCGGTCCTAGCTATGGGATTAACCTGGTATAGCTCCCAGGGTCGAACACAAGGAGCACGGGTTGGCCAAAGGCCTACGAAGTAGTCAAAATGAGATAAAATACAGAGAAAATATTTTTAGTGATTTTTAATGATTTTTAGATTTTTTGGAAATTTTTAATATATGAAGAAAATGAGAAAAGCAAAAACAAGCACACTTGAGCAATTTATTTAAAGCATCAAAATCAAGCAAAAATTCAAGAAAAATTGTTTTTATGTTTTTTAGGTTTTTAAGTGTTTTTGGTGAATTTTTGGGATTTTTATAAGGTGTATTTTATTTTCTAAAAATCAAACAGTACTAAAAACAAAGGGTACTGTCCAGCAAGGCCCAAACCCAAAAATAAAATATTTAAGTATCTCAGATGGCCCTGGAGGTAATTTTCCTGTATTCTAGAGAAAATAAGGAAAATTTGAGCACCAAAATTATTGTTTTTGGATTTTTAGGTTATTTAATATGATTTTTATGAGGTTTTAGGTGTTTTTAGATTTTTAGGGGTTTTACTCAATGAAAAAAAGCCAAAATTGGCTAGAAAATCTAACAACACACAAAGAACAGTAACTAATTTTTATAGATTTTTTGGGGGTGTTTTTATATTTTTTTGTGATTTTTCAAGTGAAACAGTGACAAAAATAGATGTTTTTGAATTTTTTAAAATAGCAAACAAGATCAAAAATGTTCTCAAAAATCTACAAAAATCCTACACCATGGCAGGAGCCATGTGTCAAATTTTCATTAGATTTGGAGGTGATTTGATATTTTATTCAAAATCCAAAAGGGGGCACTGTGCACAAGGACCAATGTGCAAATACCCGAAAGTCTGGGGCTCAAGGTGCAAAAATCCCAGCTAAACACGCGCGTGGCGCGTGCCTGGGGCACTCAGGGGCCTTCTGGTAAGAAAAACTAAGTCCTTGGACTTTGTGGTAACTGGTACCAAAAAGTCCAGGGGTTCGATCGCAATTAACCCACTAATACACGCACATGCTCAAATAAAACGCTCACAGGGGTATAAAAGCAAATACCGGAAAGTTTATATTCATTCCATAACCCAACAGAACAACAGGATAAAAGATGCAAATACCCAACTAAACACGTGATGAAGCACGTGGACTCACATACACAGGGGTATCAATGTAAATAAAGACAAGCACAAGGTCCGAGGTGCAATTTACCCTACGTAAATAAAACGACTATAATATTTACAGGACTAGGATTAAAAACACAAACTACGAGGGGGTCCTAAGTAAATTACCCCTTATTTAATGTCGATGGCTGGATTCGCGCCACGTGGATGATCCAACGGTCCTGGTGAGCTGGCGCTTCTCTCCTTTTCGCTTGAGCCTGATCGACGGTGCAGGGCGAGACACGTGGGGGATCTGACGTCTGGCAGTGCAGGTGCCTCTCTCCTCTGCTCTGACGGTCCTGATCAGCCTCTCGAGAGGATCAACGGTATCTGCTCCTCCGTGGATGGACGATGGAGATGCGAACTGGAGCGGAGGGGCTAATCGGACGGTGAAGGAGGTTCCTCGAAGAACAAGTGGCCGGCGAGGTTCGCCGGCCTCGTGTGCGTGCCCGGGACCTCCCTAGCTGCCTCCAAGTATCGGAGAAGATCGGCGGAGAGGTTCCGCAGCTGGTGGTGGCTTCAGATGACCCGGCCGAGCCCTGGAGGGGCTCCGGCGAGGTCGGCGACGACGAGCTCCTGGCCTGGATGTGAGGGGGGCTCAGATGCCCTCCTCTTGACCTGCAAAGTAGACCAAAAGCTTTGCGGGTCGAGGGCAAAGTGCCTCGACCCGATGAAGCGGCGTGAGGGTGATCGATGCGTCGAGGCGGATGAGCTCCGGCGAGCGGAGGATGGTGGAGCCCGAATCCCAGCTCCGGGGGGAGCTGGGTTGAACGAATGGGCGTAGAAGGTGCGTCGAGGGATGGGGGAGGTGATAGTGTGTCCCGATGATTGAGAAGATGTACGCTATGGCCGGAATCAACGGAATACGGCGGAGAGTCGATTTGGGGGTAACTCAAAATTAAATGAAATGGCAAGGTTCTAAGGTTACCTGGGTGGATCGGAAGACTATGCTGGAGCTTAGCTAGCTCCCGGTCGTCGCCTCGAAGGTCGTCACTGCCTGAGGCTCGAGCTCCAACTAGGTGGCGGAGCACGGCGGCGCACGGCTGCCGGATCGATGGTCTGGCACCCTCCTCCTCGCTGCAACACGGCAGACGGAAGCTGTCACCTTGCTGAATGCAATGGAGGTCACGGGAGTGAAGGTGGAGAGCCAAAAGATGGGAAATGAATGCGGCGGAGCTCAGGCTATATATGGGTGCAGGTCCGGGAAGAAGGGCTCGGGTCCGGCTCGATTGAGCACGGATCCCTAGGCAAAGTGTCGGGCGAGATTCCCGGATGCACGGGGGGTGATCGGAGCACGGGGTTTACGGATTTGGATACCGGGTCGTGACGCAATAAATCGGGGAAATCGGGTCGGGCGTCACGACCCGTGTGAAGTGGTCCACAGGGGGGAGTTGACCGGGGTCAACAAACCCCCGTGGACCAATCAGGAGCCGCCAATTATTGCATTTTTATTTGATTTTTTTGGGCCATTAAATGACCGAATTTTCAAAAACTTAAAACATGAAATATTTTTAATTTATTTTTTTCTATTTTTTTGTGATTTTTAATTAATTTTTGGGAATAAAAATAAGGCATTTACATAATAGGTCTATACATAGGTATATGTACAATATATAGGTTTTGGGTTTTTGATTTTTAATTATTATTTTTGTACAATTTTATTCCTATTTTATATTTTATTTATTTAGAGAATAAAATGTGGAATAAAAGGGTATTTTTATTTTATTTTTATCACTTATATACATGGGTGGAATAAATAGTTATATACATTTATATACATGGTATGTATACAATGTATTTTTATATTTTTAATTTTGTAATTTTTATTTGATTTTTGTTTTGTTTCTTGTTATTTTATGTATTTACAATATGTAACATGGAATATTTACAAAAAGTTTAGAAAAAAATTTTATTTATTTATATAGATATCTACACATGAGCTCCTATCTCCCTTTACTTTGGCTTTTATGCGGTCAGGCCCATGCTGAGCCCTCCCTTGGGTTAGGTTGCTCAATATTTATTCTAAATATTTCCCTCTTTTTCTTTTTTTTTTCATCTTTATTCTTTTATTTTTGCACAAAAACATGCTAATTACATATTTTTACAAGATGCATGCTTTTGTTAATTATTCCTATTTACACATATCTACATGCATTTGCATAGGTTTTTGTAGCTAAAATATAAGAATAAAGAGTGATGAATGGGTATTCATCAGTCTACGGTCTTGATTTGATCAAGCATCAGTGGGAGGTCCATAGGATCTGGAGTTGAGATATGATCTCAACATCCAAGTCACTATACGTGGAACAATACAATCGCCCTGTCCTTATCTCCAAGTATCTGAGGAGAAATAGCATTGTTCTTAAATGGTTTAAGAACAATTCCATAAGATCTAAGCAAAGAGAATTTGATAATTAAAAGTGTTTTAATTATCATGATGTATGAGAAATTATCCAATATGATTAAATGTGATTTAATTAGTTTGGATAAGAATAATGTGGATAGAGATATCCAATTATTCATGATATATTATAAATGTGATTTATAATGTATTAGAGAGAGTTACTTATAATTTATATGTGTTGATTAATTATGATGTGTATTGGATACACATTGTGTAATTAATTAACAATATGAATTACATGTTGTTTTGGGTTGTGAATATGATTCACAATTTTTCCATGGCAAGATTGCAATATTCTCAAAGATAATTGTGAATTATTTTTTGAGAAATAAAACCCAAATTATTTTGTTGCAAATAAATAAGAGAGAGATTACATGGAGATTACAATCTCCATGCAATCCATGGTGGACGGCACACCACTCCTAATTGGAGTGGGTGTGCGCCTACATGGAAGGCACATGGAGATGAAATCTCCATGTGTCTTCTCTCCTTATTTGTTGGGTTAATTTAGGAGCAAATTATATTTGATTTTATCAAATATATTTTGACCTAAATTTGTTGCTTTTGACAACAACAATCTCAGCCATTGGATGAACATAAATCAATCTCATCCATTGATTTTATGTGTCCCATGGATTGAGATCCATGGATCCCAAAACCCTATAAATAGAGAGGCATTCTTGGCTCTCTCTTTACACATGCTATTGTAGCACAAAAACTCTCTCTCTCTCTCTCTTTCTCATGTACACGACAGCCCTCTCTCCCTCTCTTCTTGGTGGCCGTCCACCTTGGTGGAGAGAAACGTCGTCGCCCGCGCCATCGTGCTGCCGCTTCGATTCTCTGCGGTTCTTTGTCTTCTTGGAGTGCTTCACTCACGAAGGAGACGTTTGATCTCGTGCGACGAGATCAGGAGCAACCGCGCTTGGATCAACTTGGATTGCGAGGACACCGCGACTCATCTCCGCGCTCGCAAGCCGTTACTCCGACGATCGGACTTGAGACAGGAGGTCTCTTTTCGTAGAGACTCGATCAACCACGCTTCAAGAGGTATTGCATTATACTTGATGTGGTTATAGATGAAACGATTTGAGAAAGGTTCTCGGATCATGTGGTTTCATCGGTTTAAAAAATTTTAAAATTCCGCTGCTCCGAACAACTAGTACGACTAGTCGTTCTTCGTCGTATTCGATACGACGATCACGCTTCCGTGATGCGCTTGAGGATTTCTCCATATCCTTCAAGTGGTATCAGAGCCTTAGGTCGACGGTTTCGAATATGATTCGAAAAACCGAGGACGACTTGGGTTCGTTTAGGTCGCGAAAGTTTTCATCGCATTTGATTTCGCAGATCTGTTTAATAAATAAATTCGGTACTGTTTAAATTGTTTAAACACGAATTTAATACTTGGATTTTGTTCCCCATTAAATAAGGAAACCATAGGAACTGAGTTTGCGTAAATCGGATTCCGTATGCTCTAGATATGGTTGTTTTAATGGACATGTATGCACTGTTGCGGGAACAATAGATTTTAACATGATTAAAGATTAATTACTGTTATCATCTGCCTCGAAATGCGTGCAAATCCACTTAGGTTCTGTTGTAAATCAAGTTAGCAATCTATGAAAATTGAGTTTGCTTAATTTGGATTTAAATTGCATTCCTAATCTAGAACCAAGTGATTGTCAATTAGTGAAATTAATTGTTAATTTCGTGAAATAATCTTGAATAATATTTGTGAAATATTGAAACATGATTATTTGCCTAATTGACATGGCCCCAACCAATTAATTGATTAAGATGTGATCTAAATCATAAATTGGAAACAACAATCTTCAAACTTGATGCTTGAATAGGATTTGGGAATTTGTCTAGCAAATTTCCTTATAATCAAAAATGTTTTGATTATTACTATATGGTACAATTTCGGTTGAAAAACCGATGATCATCTCAAGTACAAATTAATCAATTTGGCATTATCCTTTCCCGAGGCGGATATGGTGCCTAGTCGGAGAGCATTGGGGTTGCGGGTTGCAACGTATGTGGTCCGTCCCACTCTCGTCGGTACTGGCCATGACAGCGGGTAGGGCCGGGATAATGTCCGAGGGGATTAAGATGTATTTTTCTAATTATTAAAATTCGAATTAATACGTATTTTGAGATATTACCATATATGTATTCAAGTAAAATAATCAAGTTTGATTGTTTGAATTGGATTGATAATTAATTTAATATGATTAAATTGATTATGTCCAATTGAAATACTCTGATATGATTAGAGTTATTAATTTCCTTGGAAGAATTAATTATGTGAATGTGATTCACGATAATTAATTAAAATTTGAATATGAAGATGGAGGATCACATAAGTGACATCCATGGTCTCCCGTCAAGGCGAAGAGTTTCGTCGCCAGGGATTGCATATGGGAGACGCCTGTCCGAAGTGACAGCTCCCGTGTGCAAGCGCATCTGGATCGGGCTCTTTGCTTCTCGAAAGAGTAAGGCCGTATGCGTAGTGACCCCAATATCGGATCCTCATATTATTGGGGCGATATTGGATTGCGCATAGCGAGTACTATTCCTGTTGACGGTTGGTTCAATTAACAACGGGTCAACATCGCCTTAGGGGTGGTGGGCTCGGGTGTTAAAGACCGAATTGGGAAATTGCAAGTTGGACTTGTAAAATGGAATGAGTTCCTGCTTTTCTTTATTGGAGTCACAGATTCTCATATTATTGGGATGTGACAATGATAAAGAGGAGATCCCAATTCTTGCTAAAGATATAGCGGTAAGTATATCTCTTACTTTGAAAGTGATTAAGGGAATGAACTTTCAAAGTCGACAATGCAAGAATAATTTGATTTAAAATACCTTAATCAAACATCATAAATTTGAATATATATTTCTATATTCTAATATAGTGCATTCTTAATTTCAGAAAATGAAGTCTTTGAACCCACTTAGTAGGCTTCTTGAGGTCAACCAATTGACCGGCCCGAATTACTCGGATTGGATCCGAAATTTGGAGCTTGTTCTCTCTGCTGAGCGCATTAGTTATGTGCTATCCGAGGACAAGCTTGAGAACCCTAAGTCCAAGGAAGAAAAAGCATTTAATGACAAGTATGATGAAGATCATGTCTTGGCTAGGTGCTATATCCTAGGTTCTCTCTCCAATGTGCTGCAGAAGCAACATGTGGAGATGAATACCTGTCAGGAAATAATGCAGAATCTTAAAGATATGTTTGGTGACATTAACCGCACTCAGCGGTACAATGTTATGAAAGACCTCATTCGTTGTAGAATGCAGGAAGGGACTTCGGTCCGTGAACATGTACTCAAAATGTTTGGGTACTTGTCGGAGCTGGAGACTCTTGGGGCAACGATGGATGCAGACATGCAAGCTGACTTCATTCTGCTGTCATTGCCCAAGTCTTTTAATAACTTTGTAGTGTCATTCCACATGAACAAGTTGGAATTGACAAATGCTGCTCTCCTTGCTTCATTAAAGTCTGCAGAGGACGTAATGAAGAAGGATGGTCCCAGTGGCAGTGCAATGGTTGCACAGGTCAAAGGGAAGCGCGGTCGGAAGCATGGTTCTCGGAAGGGCCCGACCCAGAAGAGAAAGAAGAAGGGACAAAGTGTTGCCTCTTCTTCCAATGCATCCACTCTCATGGCGTCGAAGAAAACCGACGTCTGTCATCACTGCAAGAAGCCGGGGCACTGGAAGCGTAACTGCCCAGATTACCTGAAGTCCTCAGACAAAGGTAAAGCCCCAGCAGGTATGAAATCTACTTTCATCATTGAAACTAGCTTTCTCGTTGGACGAGAAGGAAGTTGGGTTGTAGATTCTGGTGCTTCTGTTCATGTATGCAATTTGTTGCATCTGTTTCAGGAAACTAGGAATCTTGAGGAAGGGGAGATAGTCATCCAGATGGGATCTGATGCAAGTGTTGCAGCAGTAGCCGTCGGGACTTGTAGACTATCATTATCTAGTGGAAGAGTCCTTATACTTAAAGAATGTCTTTATGTACCCGAAGTCAGAAGGAACTTGATATCTGTATCTAAGCTTGTTAGAAGCGGATATACTTTCCTTTTCTGTAATAAATTAGTCATAAGTCGTTATGATAAATATATTGCGGATGGTGTTTTGACTTCTGGAGGACTCTATGAATTGTGCATTGATAAATGTATTATGAATGTGACAACCACTAATAAAAACCCTAAAAGATCCAGAGAGGATAAAAATATCTCAAATGAGATATGGCATCAAAGGCTTGGTCATTTGTCTGTTGATAGGATCAATAGATTGATAAAGGATGGACCTCTAGATTTTCTAAATGTTCAACCTCTGCCCACTTGCAAACATTGCATACAAGGCAAAATGACTAGGACGCCTTTCCGTAACAAGGTTACGAGATGCGAAGGTATTATTGACCTAATACATACCGATGTATGTGGTCCCTTCAGTACCGCGACTCGAAATGGATACCGATATTATTTGACGTTTATCGATGACCATTCGCGATATGGGTTTATCTTCCTACTACGTCATAAGTCTGAAACCTTTGAAAAGTTCAAAGAATTCAAGGCTTTGGTTGAGAACCAAACCGATAGGAAGATTAAACGGATTCGATCTGATCGAGGTGGCGAGTACCTATCAGATGAATTCAAGGAATACCTTAAGGAGAATGGAATTGTTTCCAATCTCGCTCCTCCTGGAACTCCCCAACTAAATGGTGTTGCTGAAAGACGCAACAGGACCATCATGGACATGGTCCGATCAATGATGAATAAAGCAAATTTACCTCTTAGTTTCTGGGGATATGCAGTAGAGACTGCAATATATATCCTGAATAAGATTCCTAGCAAATCCGTGCCTAAGACTCCTCATGAGCTATGGTATGGAACCAAACCTAGTGTTAATCACTTGAGGGTTTGGGGTTGCTTGGTCTATGCGAAGAACGTAGACGCAAGTAAGCTAGAATCTCGCTCTCGTGAGTGCTACTTCATTGGGTATGTTAAAGATGGTATTGGATACCAACTTTATGACCCTGAGACCCAAAAGGTTTTTGTTTCTAGAGATGTGAAGTTTCTGGAGAATGATTTCCATAAAGGTCAAGACAACAATGAAGTAGAGGAATTCTTTGAATCCCCTGAGGATTCTGAGCTTCCTAGACCAGAAACGGAAGAGATAAATAAAGATGAAACACCCATACCTCTTCGAAGGAGTTCGAGGGTGGTTGCACCACCTGAAAGGTATGGATTCCATGTGTCAGGTGAAACTGACATTGATCCTACTTCATTTGATGAAGCACTCGCGGATCAAGACATGGATAGATGGATGCTAGCAATGAAGTCAGAAATTGACTCCATGCATAAGAATGGTGTATGGACCCTAGAGGATCCACCTAAAGGGGTAAAACCCATTGGGTGTAAATGGATCTTCAAAAGAAAGAGGGGACCTGATGGGAAAGTAGAGACTTTCAAGGCACGGCTCGTAGCCAAGGGCTACACACAGAGAGAAGGCATCGACTACGATGAGACATTCTCTCCTGTGGCTATGCTTAAATCCATCCGGACATTGCTAGCTATAGCTGCATATCTTGACTACGACATCTGGCAGATGGACGTCAAGACGGCTTTCCTCAATGGATACCTCGAGGAGGATATCTACATGGAGCAGCCCCAGGGCTTCATGACTGAGGATGGTAAAGTATGCAAGCTGAAGAAATCCATCTATGGGCTCAAGCAAGCTTCTCATAGTTGGAACATCAGATTTGACGAAACCATAAAGAGTTATGATTTTGTGCAAAATCCTGATGAACCTTGTGTATACAAGAAGCTTAGTGGGAGCGCCGTTGTGTTCATCGTGCTTTATGTAGATGACATCCTTATCATTGGGAATGATACAGGGATGATGACCAGTGTAAAGATTTGGCTATCCCATACCTTTGAGATGAAAGATCTTGGAGAAGCCTCTTATATCTTAGGCCTGAAGCTGTTCAGAAACCGAGAAAAGAGGATTTTGGGATTGTCACAACATGGATACATTAAGAAGATTCTTGAACGATTCCATATGGATAGTTCAAAGAAAGGATTCCTACCCTTAAGACATGGTATCCACCTGTCTAAAGGAATGGCTCCTCAAAGTGTTGAGGAAAAGAAGGCCATGGCTGGATGTCCTTATGCATCAGCCGTAGGAAGCTTAATGTATGCCATGATGTGCACTAGGCCAGATATCTGCCATGCAGTGGGAGTGGTAAGTCGTTACCAATCCTGCTATGGAGAACAACACTGGAATGCAGTAAAGAACATATTCAAATATCTAAGACGGACGCAAGATTACATCTTGGTCTATGGAGATGGTGATCTCCGAGTCTTAGGATATACAGATTCTAACTTCCAATCGGATGTAGATGATCGAAAGTCGACATCGGGGTTCGTGTTCTTGTTGAATGGTGGTGCTGTGAGCTGGAGAAGCAAGAAGCAGGACACTACTGCAGATTCAACAACGGAAGCCGAATACATTGCCGCATCGGATGCTGCGAAGGAGGCGGTGTGGTTGCGCAAGTTCGTGCTGGAGCTTGGCGTAGTTTCCTCTGATACTCCCATCCCGTTACTCTGCGATAACACGGGAGACATTGCCCAGGCAAAGGAACCTAGATGGCATCAAAAGAGCAAGCACGTGGAAAGGAAATACCACATCATTCGGGAGATACAAAAGCGTGGTGACATCATCATCACCAAGGTGGCCTCTGCCGAAACGTTGCTGATCCTCTTACCAAACCTCTGACACAGAAGGTTTTTGACCAGCATGTAATGAGTATGGGTTTAAAGATTGTACCTGAATGGTTCTGAGGGCTAGTGGGAGATTGTTAGCAATGTGAGCCCCGGGCGAACCATTTCTACAATAAATGTTATTGTAATGAATAAATTATCAATAAAAGTTATTGTTTATTTTTCACTCCCCTTTCTGAGATTAATGAATGAATGCACTATAGGGTCCCTCTGTACAATAAGGGTTATGTACCATGGCCAACTTGATGATCATACAGCTGTTGATTCATTGGATGGATCATAGAGGCTGATGCTTGGATGAATATCTAAGGAGTTAGATAGAGGACTCATCAAGCATCATCAAATGATCATTAAGTGATGATCTCCAGTCTGAGTGGGAGATGGCAATCCTATCTCATATGACTGATATCTGACTGACCTCTTGATGTAGGTCCTCTGCATGGGAATAATGATTCAGAGGTGTCAGGTTAGTTAAGTCAATAGGGTTGACTTGACGAGATCGAGATAACCAAAGACCTACGTTGAATACTGTCACGACTTAGGCATGCATCCTCTGACTAGAGACAGATGTATTACTATATGTCTGAGTATGTACATTTGGCAGACCAATAGGTTGATGACCTAATCAAGGTCTATATACTGGCGAGCTGGTTTGCATGTAAGGACATATGAGTAATACGATCTCTCAAAGGGATCATACAGGTTCACTTGTGAACCGGGAGACATGAGCTCACTCATGAGGTATTGGGACTGAACAAATTCCATGCATGGTCGTCGTGCTTTGGAAGCATGACATGAATTTGAAGGTAAGATATATGCTTTGTGAAAGCATATGATCTATACCAAATCCCGATGACCAAGATTGAGAAACTTAACGATCTAACCCTGAAGATGACAGTGTAAAAGTGATCTTTATCTTCAGGATGATCATGAGTCTTCCAGTATGTAGGATGTGCAGGTATTAGGAATACCTGAAGGGTGATTTGATCATATACGATTGTATAACCATGACGCTTCCATTCCGAGGGAGTGATGAAACAGGATTGGATTTTAGTGACTCCTCTCATTAGAGAAGTGACCTAATCGTAGTCCATGAACTGGACATTGGTCTGAATAAGATTCAGATGCAATGAGAAGATTAAGTCTACGGTCTTGATTTGATCAAGCATCAGTGGGAGGTCCATAGGATCCGGAGTTGAGATATGATCTCAACATCCAAGTCACTATACGTGGAACAATACAATCGCCCTGTCCTTATCTCCAAGTATCTGAGGAGAAATAGCATTGTTCTTAAATGGTTTAAGAACAATTCCATAAGATCTAAGCAAAGAGAATTTGATAATTAAAAGTGTTTTAATTATCATGATGTATGAGAAATTATCCAATATGATTAAATGTGATTTAATTAGTTTGGATAAGAATAATGTGGATAGAGATATCCAATTATTCATGATATATTATAAATGTGATTTATAATGTATTAGAGAGAGTTACTTATAATTTATATGTGTTGATTAATTATGATGTGTATTGGATACACATGGTGTAATTAATTAACAATATGAATTACATGTTGTTTTGGGTTGTGAATATGATTCACAATTTTTCCATGGCAAGATTGCAATATTCTCAAAGATAATTGTGAATTATTTTTTGAGAAATAAAACCCAAATTATTTTGTTGCAAATAAATAAGAGAGAGATTACATGGAGATTACAATCTCCATGCAATCCATGGTGGACGGCACACCACTCCTAATTGGAGTGGGTGTGCGCCTACATGGAAGGCACATGGAGATGAAATCTCCATGTGTCTTCTCTCCTTATTTGTTGGGTTAATTTAGGAGCAAATTATATTTGATTTTATCAAATATATTTTGACCTAAATTTGTTGCTTTTGACAACAACAATCTCAGCCATTGGATGAACATAAATCAATCTCATCCATTGATTTTATGTGTCCCATGGATTGAGATCCATGGATCCCAAAACCCTATAAATAGAGAGGCATTCTTGGCTCTCTCTTTACACATGCTATTGTAGCACAAAAACTCTCTCTCTCTCTCTCTCTTTCTCATATACACGACAGCCCTCTCTCCCTCTCTTCTTGGTGGCCGTCCACCTTGGTGGAGAGAAACGTCGTCGCCCGCGCCATCGTGCTGCCGCTTCGACTCTCTGCGGTTCTTTGTCTTCTTGGAGTGCTTCACTCACGAAGGAGACGTTTGATCTCGTGCGATGAGATCAGGAGCAACCGCGCTTGGATCAACTTGGATTGCGAGGACACCGCGACTCATCTCCGCGCTCGCAAGCCGTTACTCCGACGATCGGACTTGAGACAGGAGGTCTCTTTTCGTAGAGACTCGATCAACCACGCTTCAAGAGGTATTGCATTATACTTGATGTGGTTATAGATGAAACGATTTGAGAAAGGTTCTCGGATCATGTGGTTTCATCGGTTTAAAAATTTTAAAATTCCGCTGCTCCGAACAACTAGTACGACTAGTCGTTCTTCGTCGTATTCGATACGACGATCACGCTTCCGTGATGCGCTTGAGGATTTCTCCATATCCTTCACTAACATGATTTCTTATATTCTAATGAATATTAGAAAGAGATCGGGATTACCTTTTGAAGAGTGACTCTCTAAAGTAAGAGACCTCCCAAATCAAATATGATATGTGTTGCATTCTCTCGTGGACACGATGATGAGTTGTGTAGCTGAAATAGCCAAAGATCATTAGGAGGAGGCCATGCACGCTCGCAAGACGGGCTATGCAATCGCTGAGGTGACCTCTCGCAAAGACCTCCAACTGAATGAACAATCAACCCACACAATAGGAACCAAGCAATGCAATATGGATACATATCAAAATTTATTATACACTACAATAAATGTATGTATAGTGACACACAGAGTTGGGGTCGAACACATGGAGACAAGTTGGTGTAGCATATATATTAATTATAAATAAATAAATAATAACTAATATGGGTTTATTTATACCGTATATACTTAATTAATTAATGATTTTATGGGTTTTTATTTTTAAATTTTTGTACTTTTTATTGATATATTTTTTAAAATTTAAATCTATAAATTTGTATAATATTTATTATTTCTTTTTAATATATAATATAGGTATATATGTAATTATATATATGCAATTAGTATAATAAAATATGTAATAAATATACAGAATAAAAATACTTAAAGAACAGTTCTTTTTTAAAAGAACTAAAATATATTAGGGTATTTATAATACGTAATAATAATATTAATTATATACAACCACCACAGGAATTTATAGCTTTCGAGACGACAATTAACGACGGTTCCATTTTGACTGTCCCTAATGTAAGTTTTTGATGACGATCAATAAACAACCGTCCCCAATACCCACTTAATGGGAGACGGTCTTCGGCTTATCATCTCTTTTATAATAACGTAATAGGGACGGTCATTTACGACTGCCCCCTCTGCCATAAGGGCCTTTGGGGACGATTTTGACTGTCCCCAATACGCTTCTGTTGGCGTCGCATCTGACCAAGGGACCTAAGTGGTCGATCATAGGGGACGGTCATGAACGACCGTCCCCGCTGCTTTACGCTTCTATTGGCGTCGTCTCTGGACTAGGGACCTAAGCGGTCAAACCAGAGGGGACGATCATGAACGACCGTCCCCTCTGCCATTGGGGGCGGTTGTGATCGTCCCCATTACGCTTCTGTTGGCGTCGCCTCTGTAAGTGATCAACCAGAGGGGACGGTCGATTATGACAATCCCTCTGCTAGGACTAAGGCCTTTGGGGACGGTTTGGACCATCCCCATTACGCTACTAGAGGGGACGGTCGTCAGTGACCATCCCCTATATCTGCCAAAGGGGATGGTTTTAGTGAACCGTCGTCGATTCTCACCAAAGGGGACGGTCGTTTGGACCGTCCCCGATGGTCAGATCGAAAAAACCCCTTCGACCTGCGTTCTTTCCCATTTCTTCCTCCTCCTCACGCCTGTCGCCCGCTGCCGCCCGTCGCCACCTCTGAGCCCCTCGTGCTTGCCGACCTCCTCCATCTTAGTTTCTGGTATTTATCAACATTCCTTTCTATTTATTGTTCTTCATTTTGCTCGATAAGACTTGTATGGGTGTTTTTCCCCATTTATATAACTTAAGATGGAAAACCTATTGTGTATATGTAGCTTTGCTTGTGTATGGATGTTTTTCCCCATGATGAACTAGAGTACATATGAAGCATTGCTTATTTTGTATAACTTGTTGTGTATATGATGGAAAAACTTGATGTGTATAAGTTGGAAAAACTTGTTGTGTATATGAAGCATTGCTCTCGTTTGCCCAACATTTAACTTGTCCCAATAGTCCTAAAATATCATGGTGAATTTTATTCTTATTGTGCAGTTAAATGGATAAAACATGGATGGATAAGAGATACGCTGATTTTCATCGATACAAGAGAGGAGTGATCACGTTCTTGGACTGGGCATTTTAAATAGAAAGCGTTAATAAGAATTTTGGTGGTCTTAAGATTTATTGTTTATGTATGAGATGTAAGAATATTAAATGTAATATTAGAGAGGAAGTCTATAACCATCTTATACTTAATAGATTTTTGTTACATTACTACATTGGACTGAACATGGTGATGTTACAGATCATTTGCGAATGGATGAGGATATGGGTGTAGATGTAGAAGTCACTACACAAACCTTGAATAATATTGATCACGAGTTATTTGAATTAATGGATGACTTAAGAAGACCTGAGACATAAGACATTGGTTTAGATGATAGGTTTTCGAGCAGTTTGCCAGATGCAGAGGATATGTTGGCTCCTGGGGTGGAAATGACGCGTTTACAGTTTTTATTAGAGTTGTTTAAGATGAAAGTAAGGAAGGGATCAACCACTGCAATGATGACAGATGTACTGGATTTAATCAGGAAGTTATTGAATAATCCTCAGAATTAACCAAAGGATTGGAAAGAGGCGAAGCAACGATTCCGATCGCTAGGTCTGAAATACGAGAAAATTGATGCTTGTGTTAATGACTGTGTGCTTTTTCGAGGAGAAAATCCGGATTTAGTGCTTTGTCCATATTGTAAGGCTTCCAGGTATAAAAAGAAAAAACTAATTTAAAGAGGAAGAAGAAGTCGATGAAAATATTACGATACTTCCCATTAATTCCAAGGCTGAAACGTCTCTTCATGTCAGAAAAAACTGCAAAGTGGATGACATTGCATTCTCGTTCAAATAAACGAGATGCCAATGGAATTATGAGACATCCATCTGATGCTGTAGAATGGATAAAATTTGATCAGAGATATCCTCATTTCTCTAAAGATGAGAGAAATATTCGGTTGGGATTAGCTTCAGATGGTTTCAATCCGTTTGGTAATATGAGTTTGAGTTACAACATTTGGCCTGTGATTTTGATGGTCTACAATCTACCACCGTGGATGTCAATGAGTTCATCATTTATGATGATGACACTACTAATTCCTGGTCCTAAAGGTCCTGGTAACGCAATTGATGTGTACCTTCAACCGTTAATGGATGAACTGAAAGTATTATGGACTACAGGAATACCTATATATGATGCATGTAGGAAAGAAATTTTTACATTGCAAGCTGCACTGTTGTGGACTATAAATTATTTTCCCGTGTACGTAAATTTGTCTGGTTGAAGTACTAAGGGAAAACTCGCGTGTCCCGTCTGTCTTAAAAAAACGCATTCAACATGGCTTTCTGGAAGTATGAAGCATTGCTATTTGGGTCATCGTCGATTCCTGCCACCGAAGCATAGATGGCAAATGGCAGATAGTAATAAGAAATTTGATGGCTCACCTTATGGGCAACGACTTGACTTAGCTCGTGTGAATGGCAGCATTATTTGGGAACAACAATTACTTGTACGAAGCAATTGTTTAGGATGGACATCGAAGAAAAGTGTAGCCGGTGGATGGAAGAAACAAAGTATTTTTTTAGATAGTTATCATACTGGAAACATTTACAAATTCGTTATAATTTGGATGTCAAGCATATCGAGAAGAATGTTTTGGAAAATATTTTGGGAATGTTAGATCTTTCGGGTCAATCAAAAAATAATTTAAGAACGAGACGAGATTTAATTCAACTGGGTATACGCGAAGAACTACATCTAATTGAATTAGACAATGGACGGATTACTATACCTGCAGCAATATATATATATATATATTATCCAACGGGTCATGACTGTCATGTTCACATGGAAGTGTTACTCCCATTCGCTATTTGCGGGGTTGTTGACGATGTTGTCCTACAATCCTTAATAGAATTGAGTGGATTTTCCAGATTATTGTGTTCGAAGGTTTTAGATCCGTTGATCTTAAGAAGACTTGAAGAAGATATTGTTATCACATTATGCAAATTAGAGCAGATATTCCCACCTGCTTTTTTTGATGTAATGGTTCATCTAATAGTTCATCTAGCAGGTGAAGCAAGGATCAGTGAGCCGGTTCAATATCGTTGGATGTATCCAATAGAAAGATACCTTCGAAAATTAAAAAATATGGTCTTTAATAAGGCACAACCAGAAGGATGCATTGCTGAAGGTTATCTTTGTGAAGAGTGTATTAATTTCTGTGAAATGTATATGGAAGGTGAAAGCGTGCGTTTCAACCGTTATGAACGAAATGATGAAGGCGAGGTTGTCGTGGAAGAGGACGAATCTAAATTATGGGTCTTTCAATCATGTGGCAGACATATATTCAGTGGTATCCGTCGCGTAATATGGTCTTTCACCATTAATTTTTTTCCATTAGTTACTAAATATATGTAAGTAATTTTCTTTAAATTTTTAAGTACTTCGACCCGGAGCTTCATTGAAGACTCTTTTGGCAAATCGTCCTTCAAATGTACCCACTGAACAATGGAGAGCGTTGGTTTATATTTGGATGGGAGAAGAACATGCGATATGTGACATATTTATGTGTGTGTTATACTTATATTATATGAGATTCTATTATTAAAATTATTATCTTTGTATAGGGCATCTCAAGGAGAAATGCTGAAAATTGGAGGAAAGGTTTCAAGTCTACCAATAGAATGGGGAGAAAAAACATAAATCAACTGAAGGATGACTTTGTAAGTAATCTACCTTATGAATTCTAACCATTATATATTTAAATGGTATCGTAAGTTTTAGTGATCTTTTCACATTAGGCAGTGGAGAACAATCGTGTGCCCAGCCGAATAGAAGTCTTTGAGAGGTCTAAGAGCCACAATGTGGACGAGGAAGTTCATTGGGTAGATCCCGTCTATGGTCCAATTCATGTAAGCTATTCATAATATTTTCGCATCTTTTTTACAATTTATACAAATTTTGAACTTACTTAAATAGACTTTTAGGAGGAGATGGTCAGACTCACTACCACTGGCTCTCTAGATAACACTGGAACGAGTCAACCGCCTCTTACTCCTGATGCGGCCTTCCTCCAGGCGACCGGTCCGGAGCATCAGGGACGCGTCCGTTGTGGTGGTCGTGGTGCCACCATACGGAATTGGTATGGAGTAGGGAGCGGCTCGTCCTCTCAGAAGACACAAAGGGAGAGGGAATTAGAAAGTCAGGTGTCTAGCTTGAATATCGAGATTCAGGATTTGCGACAGCAAATGGTGATGTTTAATGCATTCATGCAGGCACATCAAGGTGCAACGTCTACTAGCCACCCAACAAAAGTTGATAATACCGTTGCGAGGCTAGGTGACGACGATGACGGAGAAGAAGAAGAAGAAGATGATGATGATGATGCTGATGATGATGATGACGACGACGACGATGAGGGCGACGATTAGGATGACATATACATAGATAGTTTGTTTACTTGGTAGCATATAGTGTAGTATATTGTATAATTATTTTGGACAATTACTTTGCAAAGTAGGTTACTTTGTTTGAATACTTTATGTTTGAGTACTTTTATTTGAATCTTGTAGCGTATTCGTCATTTCTAACACTTCGTGTAGCTATGAATGTGGAATGAATGTTATTTTCTGTGTTCATCATAATATTTATTGTTAAGAAACAATTATTGTAACATGTACTAAATTATAGTGACATGCTTTGCAGGGTAAAATGAAGAACAAATCGGGGGTAATGAAATTTTTTTTGTTAGCAGATGAACAGAGGGGACGGTCATCATGACCGTCGCCTTCGTTGTAGTAAGAGACGGTCATGACCGTCTCCACTACGTAACCGTTAGGGACGGTCTTGACCGTCCCCCCTGAATGACTTTACGGGATGGTCATGACCATCCCAAATAATTGCCTATAAGGGACGGTCATGACCGTCCCCTCTACTGGACTTTAAGAGACGGTCACGACCGTCCCCTATGTATGACTATAGGGGACGATGTCAACTACCATCGCGTAAGCCAAATGGGACGCAGGCTTTGGAGACGGTTTCATGACCGTCCCCTCTGATCAACGGGGACGGTCAATCTTTCATTGGCGACGGATAATGGCCGTCGCCTGTTCTACACTATCTTGTAGTGAACTATAATATATAGGTATATTATACAATATAGGGTATTATAATTTCAACTACGGCTATATCAAAATTTACTAAATAAAATGTTTTTACTGTTTTTTATGTTTTTCTTCTATACTTTGTTATTTTATGGTTATTTTGCTAATTTTAAGGTATTTTTAAAGTCCAAAAATGCAAAATCGTGGACTTTTTAAATAGCCTGGATCGTTTTAAGATTTAAAAATAGTAAATGGATTCAAAATTTTCTCAAGACTATTATATATGTAATAGTATATATAAATAAAAATACATAACAAAAACAAATATTTTTGAGATTTTTTAAAATATTTTGCAATTTTTAGGGTTAGCAAGAATTTTTTATTTTTAGGTTTTTTTTGTGATTTTTGATCTGAATTTATAAAATATATTAATAATCAATAGGTGACTTTTTTGGAATTTTTAGAATAGATTTTATATTTTTTGTATTTTTGAGTCAAACAGGGAATAAACATGCACTTTTTTATTTTTAATAAATAGTAAATATGCGAGAAATGCAAAAGAAATTAAATGGCATGAACAAGCATGTTATCAAGCACAATATTATATATTTTTTTATGATTTTTAGAGCACGGAAAGTATTTTTAGAAGAGATTTCTCCTCAACCTCCTCAGGCAGGGAATCATGAGTTTGCCATTCGACAAGCAGATGGGGTCTCTCAAGTTGTTATTCACATCTTTCTTTTTGTTGTTAGTTAATTGCGACCATTGCTTTCCTTGGCGATCTTACTCATTTCATCTTTGTGTATGCCTTCTCCACCATTACATCTAAAGGAGGTAAATAACTTCGTGTCATAGAAACGCGGATAAAATAGCAAACTATTTGCAAAAACTTTGATCGTTCATCACATAAACAAGTAATTTTAGCACAACAATGAGTGTACTTTTTGAAACAATATTAGAAAGAGATCATGGTTATCTTTTGAAGAATGAGTCTCTAAAGTAAGAGACCTCCCAAATCAAGTCTGATCTATGCTTGCTTCTGTGACTTCTGTCATGGACAAGAGGATGAGTCGTATAGCTTCCCATGAACTTCGATGTTGACTTCTCGAACTTGTCAATGCAAGGATGATCAAGCTCCATATATTGTTGTAGAAAATCTATCCTTCTTCACGTAAATGAGGAGCATAGAGAAGGAGATATCTTGTTCTCCACATGGACACGCCAACGGAGAGAAGAGATGAGGCTTGAAAGGGTGTATGTGCATGGTCTTGATGAGTAGACGTGCATGAGAAATAATTTCTCAAGACTCTTCTCTTCTTCGATGCTCAAGGTAAGAGTAGATGTGTATGGTCTTGATATAATATTCCGATGCACTACACGAGTCCTTCTATAAGGATCCTAGATAGTATACATGGTCATACCATCAATACATCAGCTTGTTGAATTATTGGTTTTCATCCAACTCTTTGGATGTCATATGTGTGGAAATTAAAAAAGTACGGTCAACTCTTTCACTTGGGTCAAACCCATGCTTCGACTACACTTTCCTTCATCTAGAAACAATCATTACTTTAGACAAAGGATCTCTTACATTGAACTCAAAAGATTTCAATATAAGAGTATTTCAACATTTATACATGCTTCATTCAATTCATACAATATGAATATTTACGAAACTTAATGAATGACTTTGTATAGACAATAAAATGATGACACTTATCGTATCTACATCTATTTAAACTCTTAAAGAAGTTGGTTCAAGTAGGTGCTCAAATATTTTGAGTACATTATCTCTTATCGAGCCATCATTCTGCATAATGCAATGAACCATGTCATTCATGATTAAATGTTGAGAGCACATATGTCTGCTAAAATATCTTCTTAAATTTTATAAGGATTTTCGATAATTATGATCATCATCGACATGATACTTCCAAAGTACATTCGTTGAGAGACCAAGACTATAAAGACATACAAACCATGGGTTGTTGTCCTATTGTGTATTTAATTGTCATTCCTCATAATAATGAGGAAACTTACACATTGCATTCACATACATTATTTGTCCAACTATAAGTAAAATATATTGATCGTGAATCCAATTCATGACAATTTACTGGTTATTATTGAGTATATTTTGAGTGGGTTTAATGTAGATTGTCTAAAATAAGATAATTTGAGTAAATATATATTTATACTTAATTAATGTTTTTTGTTTCAAAGTTGTCTTGCCTTGTCAACTTTGAAAGTTCATTCACTTATTCACTTTAAAAAGTAAGATACATACTTACCATTATATCTCAAGCAAGATCTGAGAACTCCTTTTTTATCTTTGTTACATCCAATAATATGATAAACTGTAACTTGGATAAAAAGAAGCGAAAACTCATTCTACCTTGCAAGTCCAACTTGCATTTATCAATCTGGTCTTTAACACTCGGGCTCACCACCCCTAGGCGTTGTTGATCCGTGGTTAATTGAACCAACTATCAACAAGATTAGAACCCTCTATGCACAATCCAATATCACTCCAATAATATGAGGAACTGATATTAGAATCACTATGCATATGGCCTTAGTCTTTCAAGAAGCAAAGAGCTTGATCCATGTGCGCTTATATGCAGGAGCTATCACTTCGGACATGCATTTCCAACATATAATCCATGATGGCGGAATTATTCGCCTTGACAAGAGATCGTGGATGTCATTTATATGATCATCCATAGATATCCCATTCAAATTTTAATTAATCATAGCGATTCATATATTTATGATTAATTATTGAAAGGAAATCTAATATATATATATATATAATATAGATTGTGATAAGTATTGGATAATTAATTTAATCATATTAAATCAAATCCAATCATTATTCGACAAACAATCTTGATTGTTACTTGAAGGATGGTATAATTTCAAAATACATATTATTCAAATTAATAATTAGAAAATTACATCATGATCATTTCAAGTATTATCATTTCCTTACCTGTTGTCATCGGTAAAATCCACAAGATGTGAGACAAAACCGCCGACAGAGTAACTTGCTACCTCAACGATCTCCGATTAGACACCATATTTACCTCAGATTAGGATAATGTGATTTGATCATTTCATATTGAGATGATATTCGTCCTTTCAGATAAAGTTATACCATATAATAACTATAAAGACCATTTTAATTAATATTATATGGAGGTTTGCTAAACAAATCTTCAATTCTATTCAAGAAATAAAGTTTCTTGGAAAGAGTCACTATAATCAATTCGATCAAGATCAATTATCCTATCTTGTTGGTTATGTTCATTGACTAATTATTTTTATTAAATGTTTCAAAAATATTTAACAACTAATTATTATAGGATATTAATCATTAATTTCTATGAATTAATTGAATGACAATTACAAAGTTCTTGTTCAAATTTGTTAAGTTTCCAGCAACGCTACATGTTTTTACCAAAACTAATAAAATCTTGAGCAAGCAAACTCCAAATTAAGAAAACTAAATTTTCTTGATTTGCTAATTTGATTTGCAATAGAATCCAAGTGATAGACACATATTTCAAGGTGTTTAAAAATTATGGTTATCTCTTGATTACATCCAAAACCATTATTCTTGTAACAATAGACATGTCCACTAAAACTATCATAACTTGAGCAAACAGATTCCAAATCACAAAAACTCAAGTCCTAAGGACACGACGAAAAAATCATACAAAACAGGATTGCAGGAATAAAATGCGTTGAAAATTCGCAGAATAAAAAATGCACATGCCATCCTAAGTTCACGGATCATATACGAAACCTCCAACCTGGATTAAATACCACCTTAAGGTTATGTAGGAAACCTTAAGCACGTCATGGAATTGTAAAGATCACATCATATACGATCGAGAGCGACTAGTCATACTAGTTGCTTGGGGAAACTAATTTAAAAAAATAATAAATGAATAAAACCACATGTTTCGAGAACACTTCTTAAAATATTTCATCAAGATCACAGACGAGTTCAAGGAATACCTCTTGAAGCGTGATTATGATTGCTAATCTCCTAAGTAAGAGATTCTCTTGTCTCAAGTCCGATCCGACGTAGATCGCACTTGTAGGCGCGAGGATGAATCATGTGCTTTCCACAATCCAAGTTGATGATATGAGAAATGAATATATTGATTTCATCTAATAAAATCCTATGTCTCCTTCACGAGCGAGGTGCACCGAAGAAGTCGAAGATCCATGAGTAGACGATCTGGCAACATAACGATGACGCAGTGGATGTGAGGATCTCTAGGTTAATAATATGGACAACCGTTATTGAGAAAGAGAGAGTCGACGACCATGAGAAAGAGAGAGAGAGAGAGAGTTGTTATATATTGTGTGTTAAATAAAAAGGCTAGGTCTACCTCTCCTTTTTATACTAAATTGGATGTCCATGGATCTCAATCCATGTGCTCACAAATCCAATGGATTATATTGATTTGTGCTTTCAATCAATGGCCAAGTTTTTGTTGTATTTTAATTACTATCAATAATTTTTTTGGCTTTAATTTAACTAATATATTGAAATCAGTCAATATATTTTAATTCAAATCACAATAATAAAGATGGACTTAATTAGAAGAGATAATATCTCATTCCATATAAGGGGTGGACATCCACCAAGTTGATGGAGCTCAACTTGGTCGTCAACCCTTGTTGAGATATTATTCTCCAACAATAATTCCACATGGAATAACTTTTATTACATAATTATTCACCAATAATTCCAAATTATTTTGTGACAATTTCAATCATGTCATTGATAATTGTGAATCATATTCACATATCTAATATAAAACGTAAATTATATTTACAATTAATTGTCCAATGTGAATCCAATTCACACCAGCATTTAAATCGTAAATATCAATTGTAATTATCTCTCTTTAATATATTATAAAGCATATTTATAATATTTACGATTTATATGGATAGTGATAGCCACATTATTCATGTCTTTGATAATTAAATCATATTAAATAACCTTAAATGTCTATTCTCATATGTTCAAATAATATGAATCACGCTCATATTATTCTTAATTATTAAATAATATTTTATTATTAATTTTCCTCCATGCTCAGATACTTTATAAACACTGAAATTATTCCCAAACTCTTTCAAGAATAATGCACTTTCTCCGCGGATACTTGAAGATAAGGACAGAGCGATTGTATGTTCCATGTATAGTGACTTGGATATTGAGATCATATCTCAAATACAGATCAAGAGGACCTCTCAAAGATGTTTGATTAAATTAAACTGTGAATCTAATCTTCCTATTGCATCTGAATCACATTCAAATCAATCCAATATTTGGACCACGATCATATCACTAACCTATAGAGAGGGATCACTAAAATCCAAACATGTTTCATCACTCCCTCTGAATGGGAACGTCATGGTTATACAAACGTTTATGATCACATCACCCTTTATTATCCCAATACACATACATCCTACATACCAGAAGACCTAGAATAAACCCAAAGATTTAGATCAATTTTACATTATCTTCTTCAGGGTTTTATCATTAAGTTTCTCATTTGATCAATGGGAGTTAGTATCGATCATATACTTTCCAAAATCATATATCATACCTATGTATTGATTATATACTTTCCAAAAGTATATATCATACCTAAAAGTTCAATCAAGCTTCCAAAGCGAGATGACAGTGCACGGAATTTGAACTTAATATCTCTTGAGTGATTTCATGTCTTCTGATTCTGTAAATGAAACTTTATAATCCCTTTGAGAGATCGTATTACTTTTATGCCCTTTTATGCGCACCAGCTTACGCGGTGTATAGACCTTGAATAGGTCATCAACCTATCGATTTGCCAAATGTACATACTCAGACATACAGTAACACATTTGTCTCATGTCAGGGATGTGTTCCTATATCGTGAAAGTATATGACATAGGCCTTGGTTATCTCGATCTTGTTAAGTCGACTCTTTAACCTAACTTATCTAACAACTTTGGATCTCTATTCCTATTCAGAGGACCTGCATCAAGAGGTCGATTAGATACCAGACTATAGAGAAGAATTGCCATATTCCTCTTAAGCTGGAGATCATCTCTTAACAATCACTTGATGGTGCCTGATGAGTCCTCAATCTAACTCTCTAGATATCATCCAAGTACTAGCCTCTATGATTCAATATTTGAATCAATAACTGTGATCATTAAGATGCCCATGTTACATAATCTTAATTGTACCAAAGGACCTATTATGTAAAATAATTATTCTTCATTTGAGATCAATGTATGATATTTGCAATGACATTTATTGCACAATGGCTCGTCGTGGGCTCCCATGTCCAATAATCTCATTGAAAGCTACAACTTTCATGTTGAACATATTTTCAAATTATTTATCTAAGTATTTATTTTATATTTAATACTTATTTATTTAATTCCTACCTTCTGATTGGGCCACGTGGTGCTTCCAGATTGCACCATGAGGCTTGACTCTTGTGTTTACTCGAGCCTCATTGTTGACCATCAGATTCTCTTGGATTGATTCAATCCACTTTGTTCTTCGTCTGATCAAGCGATCATTGCCACTTAATCCCGCAGCTTCTTGAGCCGTTGGATCGCATGATCCAACAGATGTTGTGTCACCATCAACCTTCAGCCCACTCTTGCGAATTGATGCAAGTTGCCGAGCTGTCCAATCCATCAATTTTCCTGTCAATTCCAACCATCATTTCCCTTCGACTATGCCCCAATCTTTAACCCTAACTTCCACCATTCTCGTCAACCTCTTGATCAATCAAAACCTTAATTTCCCTAATCAGTGGTGGTGGTTGAAACCACCACTTGGAGCACAAAAACCACCACCTCAAAACATCATCTCCATTACTATCAGCCGCGATCCACCCATTGTGCAAGCCACCTCCCAACCTCTTCTACCTTTATGTGATTGAGAAATGATGAGTGAGAGAGCAATGATGGAGATCTGACTTTGGAAAGACCCAAGGAGAGCTCAGTCTTACTGCAACCCAATCGAAGCTGCTTAAGCTCTGTTTCTGGCCTAGAATCTGACGCGATGATCAGAAAAGCTCCCACGCTTCTTGATATACTTTGGTATTTCTTCAAATCCATCATTTTCATCAATCCAACTTCAGATACATTTTCAATCTTAAGTTCTTGTGTTTTTTCTCCATTTTATTATCAGTCAATCATAGCTTCACTTGTTCATCTGATGTGCTCGGTACCATCGCTACACATCAATGATCCATGTGTGATCTCTAGTTAAATCCATCCACTTCTCCATTGCGGTTTCCACTTCGATCCATCTCCTTCTATGGAGAAGAAGTACCCACTAGCGCTTGTTCCTTCACCTCCATGAGGCCCCCATCTCACCTCTTTTGAATCCGAATAGACTACTTTTTGCTCCAGCTATTCGCTCACACTTGTAGGTACTCAATTCTTCCTTGATTGGTCAGAATTTCCAATCTATCTCTGATCTCATCCAAAGCCTTTGACGTCATGACACCTCCACGCGTCTCTAGACATTGTTGGACCTCTACTGCATCTCCAATGGCCTTTGCGAGACCTTTGTCGAGGTTCCTAGAACCTTAGGCAATTCATTAGTGCATGGAGGAGCTACTTTTCCTTCGTTGGAGCTCCGCCTGAGCTCCTATGCCCGCGGAGTAGAGGGACGAACACAAGGAGAAAAAATTGTTTGATCTGATCTCCCATATTAGATCCTACAACTCAGATCACAACCAAGCCTGCCATCTGAAGCGACGCTTCATACCTACAGCTTAGGTGCTTGAACCAACTACCGAAGCACCAGAGCATGACCCGTGGCCCGAGCCGTCGACCACTCAAACCTGATCAGTCTCATGTTGAGCCCACATGATTCTATGAATTTTACAAATGCACACCTATAAGTCTTTAACATTGCAGAAAATCCCTTGTTGATGTGAAATTGAACATTATGCCCAGGCAATTTTTGTATTTATAGTTTAGCTCTTTTTAGACTTGTTTGTAATTAATAAATTATGTTCTATTACATGTATGTACGTATGTTGTTTCTTTAATGACTTGTGAACTATAGATCTGAATTAATGAAATTAGTGTCATTTGGAAGCGAATTTCACTCTTTAATTTAATGTAATTTATTTCTTAATTTTATCTACAATTCATGCATTAAATATTAGAGTGTAAATTTTATCTAATCAGTGAATTAATTCAAAATTAAATTGCATTGTGGTTGAATTGCATTCTTTAATACATTGATTGTTCAATATTGTATTAATTGATTTCACAAGTAATTTAATTGTTAATTATGAGCACTTTCGTGAGTTGTGCATTTGTTCTATCTTACATTGCATCATTATTTTTCATGTAATATATTTTGCATGAAATGAATTTAAAAATGTGTGTATTGTGTTTCTTTCATCTGGCTTGACCTAGAGAGCCTTTAAATCACATAAATTAATAGTTGGCACCTTAATTAATTTAATGACGCTTGTGTCCATGTGTTCGACCCTGAACTTGCCTAGGTATAAATTAAGTCAATTCCTCTTCACAAAGATTTTTGACTTGGTTCTGTTGAGTGCTTCTTGGCTCGTGCTACAATGAGCTCATTTTTTCTTAACCATTTAGCGATCCATCATTGATCCATTAAATTTGATGCAAAACAGTATATCATCCGTAAAATTGATGTTCGTAAAGTTATGTCATCACATGTATCTTGAATCCCTAGATCAAGTGGTTAGTGGCCAAGTTTTGGAGCATTCAATCCAACAAATTGATGGTATTAATGAAGAGGTGGTGGGGGATCACCTTGTTGCACACCTCTTGAGGGCTTGAGGTTAGGTTGTTGGTCTTGAGGGATAGAGTGGTGGTTCTAAGGGTATACTGTCTGAAAAGGTTTGAGGGCATCCGGTTAGTCATAGGGCATGAAGGACATCTTACCATTTGATGGTGTCGAATACTTTTTTGAGGTCAATGTTGCATAATAAGGCTTTGCCTCCTTGTCTATCTCATGTTGACATGATTTCTGAGGTTAGGGCAAAGGCGTCTAATGCTCCTCTTTTAGGAAAGCATGCACTGGGAGAACGGGATGAACTCCACTAGTTTGGAGGGGGGGGGGGGGGTCATTGGTTACCCAAAATTTGTGAGATTATCCTAAGTGGGAGGTTGATCAGGATGAAGGGTCGATAGTTGGCGATGTCCTTTGGATCCTCAAAAGGGAGATGACTGAGTTATTTATGAAGTAAATCTCTTTGGGTTCTAGATTGGGCGAATTGAGCCAGTTAATCATAGCCATGAATTCATCCTGGATTATATTCCAGTACTTCTTGGAGAATTCTGGTATGCATCTGTCTGGACCAGAGAACTTTAGGGATTTGAGATTGCAGATGGTGTTGAAGACCTCACTCTCCGAGATGGGGGCTGCCAACTCCTCTTGATCTCTGATTCGATCGAGCATGGATGGTACGAAGTTGAACGGGCAGTTTGAGTGCCGTCATTGTAACTTCGCCTTGTTACTTTGCCTTGTTACTTTCGAAGTTTATTTCATTAATGCTTTATAGAGACTAAACTTGTAAGGATTATTTTATGTATGAGAGTGACTGAAAATAAAGTGTAAGTTGATTTGCATTATTCCATTCTCATTGGTGAAATCCACGTTGGTTCCACGGGTTCATGTGATGTCGTCAACTTTCCATGTAACATGTATTCTAATTACGTTCTGAAGTGTCTCGTTAATGCTTTCATCATCGAATGATGACAACGTTATATTCCCCCACTAACAGAATGGACCAGATCATGGTTTTATGCTGATATACGATTGCTTGTCTTCAGTGCCGTCAGACGTGATTCAGCGATGTGGATTCCATTAATTAGTCTCGTCATCACGCAACTTACTTCTTGTTGTCTCGGAGTCACGCCACTCGCTAACCCCCTTAAGAACGTATCGCGTGTACCCTGTTCCAATGTTACAAATCTTATATCGAGGATGCAAGATAATCTTTCGGGGTCCTTTGAGATGGATGACAAGGAATGAGATGCTTGAGACGAAATTGATCAACGATCACCAGAAGGAACCAATTAAAAACATTTTAGATGTATCAGCAAACACATCTAAAATAAGAAATCGGCCATATTTCCTTAAAAACACATCTCACACTCAGGGACAAAGCCAGAAATTTTTACTTGCGGAGGCCAAATTATTGAGACTACATACATCTGTATACACACAAACATGCATATATATATATATATATATATATATATATATATATATATATATATATTATCCAGAGAGCATTGTGCCCATTTGAGTTCAAATGAGCCCTTGCTTTCATCCTTCAGATCATGATCTAATGATCCTATTTTATCTCATCCATTCCCTTTTTTTAGCGTCAATCCTTACCATAACAAACTCCCCCCGCATTCTCCTCATGACTGATTTCCTTTTTTGATTCGCAATTAAGTCTCTCCGATGTTGCATTGTATTTATTTTCGAAATTTCCAAAATCATCTATGGATTCGTCTTCCTGCGAAATCTCAAGATTTCCAGCGACGAAAGAAGATCGTCTTCAAGTCCTCAATTTGTAAGTTTTTTCGTTGTTTATTAGACATTTATTTATTGTTCTTTTGTAGAATTTGATCATTTGTTTTTTAGTTCTCATTTTCAGTTTCAAATGCGATGGATCATCTGTGAATGGAAACTGATATTGATTCCAAAGAAGCAATGATGAACGATGCTTCGTGGATGGATTTGAATCGTGAAAAGATCGTATCAAAAGGAGCGAAGATGGATGTCTTACAATTGGATTTAGATAGCGAAATCATTATTTCAGAAAAACTATACCAAGTTACTGATGACATTTGCATATGTTACTGATAATATATCATGTATTACTTTCCTATTTTATCATTCTTACTGATTAAAATCCATTCATAGTTACTTATTGCAAGTAACTAAATAGACTACATCAGTAATTTATACGTAGCTATCAGTAACACTTGACGTATTGCAAGTAACTAAATATACTACATCAGTAATTTATACGTAGCTATCAGTAACACTTGACGTATTGCAAGTAACTAAATAAACTACATCAGTAATTTATACGTAGCTATCAGTAACACTTAACGTATTGCAAGTAACTAAATAGACTACATCAGTTATTTATACGTAGCTATCAGTAACACTTGACGTATTGCAAGTAACTAAATAGACTACATCAGTAATTTATACGTAGCTATCAGTAACACTTGGCGTATTGCAAGTAACTAAATAGACTACATCAATAATTTATACGTAGCTATCAGTAACACTTGACGTATTGCAAGTAACTAAATATACTACATCAGTAAAGAAGGCAGGGATGGACATTAGTAACAATCAAATGAGTACAGTAAAATGGATAATTGTAATAAGTACTTCTTGTATGGACATTAGTAATTTACATACTTAATTACTAATCTCACAACAATAATTACTTGAGAACTGAATATGTATTACTTGAGTAACATGAATGAATTACTGATCTCAGTACAATGTAATATTAGAGATGTAAATTACTGACAACTGTTTCAATATTACTGATCTCGCAACACATAATTACTTACATACAATATATACATTACTGATCAAATGTACAATGACTATTTATTCGAAACGAAATTAAGGATTTGAATTTATCTTTCCAAAACCGTCTTCCTTTTTTTAAGGACTCGGTATAATTGGAAATAGAAAAGGCTCAAAAATATTAATATCCTTCCAAAACCGTGTCCTTCGAAATAGGAAACCATTCAAATGAAAATACACGTGGCGAACCCACATTTGGTGCTCAAAAAATCTCAAATGGGCACAATGCTCTCTGGATATGCTCTATATATATAGGGGTTGATGGGGCTGCCCCTTGGGGGCAGCCAACATGGCTGCCCCGCCTCATTATTGGGCAAATTTTTTTATTTTTTTGAAAAATATCGTCATGTATATTCATCCATATATCCCTCCTATACGCCATTCGAATTTCGTCAGAAATAGAGACTCCTACGGCCTCCATCCAGACATGATCGATTTAAAAAATCCTGCGGCCGTTAAAAAAATGACGTCTGGATGGAGGCCGTAGGAGTCTCTGTTTCTGACGAAATTCGAATGACATATAAGAGGGATATAGATATGAATATACGCGGTGATATTTTTCCAAAAAAATAAAAAAAATTGTGAAAAATGGGGTGGGGCAGCAATGTTGGCTACCCCTAGGGGACAGCCCCATTTTTCCCATATATATATATATATATATATATATATATATATATATATATATATATATATGAGGAAAGGGATCATACTCCATGAAGTAGGTAACTTACCTACTCCACTTTCTTTTTTTTCAAAACTTTTTTTTTTAAAAATGCTTCCATGGATTCTCATAATTATATCCCTCTAATATCTCATTCAAATTTCGTCAGAAACAGAGACTCCTACGACCTCCATATAGAACATGAAAAATACAGCAAATCTATGACCGTTAAAAAATGACTGTCTGGATGGAGGTCCTATGAGTCTTTATTTCTGACGAAATTTGAATGACATATTAGAGGGATATAGTTATGAAAATCCATGGAAGCATTTAAAAAAAATATTTTTTTTGAAAAAGTAGAAAATAGAGTAGGTAAGTTACCTACTCCATGGAGTAGGATCCCTTCTCTCTCTATCTCTCTCTCTCTATCCCTCTATCTCTCTCTCTCTATATATACGTAGATACATTATATAAATAATTTATCTATGTTATTATTTCTCATTTAAACTATTAATATTTATTTACAAGGAGTTTTTACAAAGATGGCCATATAAACTTACGATTTCACATAAATATCCAAACAAATATTATATGGGCAAAAAAGGTCCTTACAAAAATTTTCAAATCACAAAAGCTTTTGTTAATATGATATTAAGTGGTACCATTGAATATAATATTTTTAAAGAGTAAAATTATATCACACTTAATGTAGGGATGCAAATATATATACGTATCTATTCCTTATAATATATTTTGACAAGCATATATGTATTTGTATTAAAATAATACATATATAAATGCCACTTTGGTATCCACATACATTTTTATCTATATTTTTATTTTTTTAAAATATATAGTTGTATATTTATTTTTAATTACATATAATATTTTTTTAGTCTATTAATATTTCATCTGTTGCTAAACATATAATTATGAGTATTATTTGTTAGAAAATAGTTTTTATGTAAAAATCAGAGATGAATTTTATATCTATTACTATATCATTAACGAAGGTCGATATATAGCAACACTTATTCGTCATATTTTCAGAATCTTAACTAATTGTTGATATTAAAATTTTGACGGTTAAGCTTTACTATATGGACCAACGGTATTGATATAACGAGGGATATTACATTTTTTCCTAATTTCAAATATAAAAAATCTCATTAAATATTATTCATCATTATATATTAAATAACATACAATATAGTGATGAATTAAAAAATCTCTACATAATTATTTTGTTCTTGTAGTTATGTTTAGAGGGATGCAAATGGACGGATACATATACAGATATAGGTATTACCGAATCCTTATCCGTTTTTTAATACGAACGTGGATACAGATATTGATGGATATTAAAAATTATCTCACCATATCCATAAAAATGGATATATATGCAAAACAGATACCGATCACATACGAGTAATGTTAGAAATACTTATAGAATTGATTTAAATATATATGAATTGGATGGAAAATACATGATATAAATCTACTAAATGTGTTTGTATCATAAAAACTATACAAATATCGTGAACGAAGATATAGAATTATGTTATATGGTAAAAAATAAATCTATGACTATATTTATATACGAAAATGGATATGCGGATACAGATACGGATGTTTGCAGATATCAAATGATATCAATATCCTTATCCATTTTAAAATGATATGGATACAGGTGTGAAAAAGTCTGCATAAAACGGATACGATGGCGGATCGGATATGGATAAATCCGTAAATGTTTGCATCCCTATATGTATAACATGTAGTTCATTTTAAACATATAAGTGTTAATATTAAATTATTGTATTCATATCATATTATTGATTTTTTATTCATAAACGAGGGTGGAAGAATTATATACAACTTATAAATAGGAAATGAGGGGGGGGGGGCATTTTATATAATTTATTAACATTAATATTTAACTAGTATATTTAAATCATGTAACATTACTATTATATAATAAAAATAAGCACTTATTTTGAGACAAGAGGGTCAACAGTGACGGAGGGAGAGGGGGGCGGGTGGGGGCTTAGCCCCCCCAAGCTCTCAACCATACTCCATATATATGTTTAATATATAGTGTAATATATAATCTAAATACATGATTTAATAACTAAAATTTACATGTTATGTATAATAGCCCCCCATATCTCAACAAAAAAATCAATATATATATATATATATATTTAGAGAGAGAGAGATTAATGGGGCTGCCCCCGTACCGTTTTTGGCATTTTTTATTTTTTTTGGAAATATCGCCATGTATATTGATCCCTATATCCCTCCTATATGCCATTTGAATTTCGTCTGGAACAGAGCCTCCTACGGGATCCATCCAGACAGTCATCTTTTAACTGTAACATGATTTTTTGAATCGACATCATCTCGATGAAGGTTGTAGGAGTCTCTGTTTCTAACGAAATTCGAATTACATATAGGAGGGATATATGGATGAATATACAGGGCGATTTTTCAAAAAAAATAAAAAAAACGTCGAAAACAGCGTAGGGCAGCCATGTTGGTTGCCCCATTAAACTCACTCACACACACACACACAGACACACACACGCACAGAGAGAGAGAGAGCCGAATTGGGCTACCCATCAGGGGAGCTAACTTGGCTCCCCCTACGCCATTTCACCTTTTTTTTGAAATTTCTTCCATGAATATTCATCACTATATCACTATATTATGCTATTCAAACTTCGTGCGAAATAGAGATTCCTACGACCTCCATCCAGACAATCATTTTTTAACGGTGACAGGATTACTAAAAACGACCCTTCTGGATGGACGTCGTAGGAATCTCAATTTCGCGTGAAATTTGAATAACATAATATAAGGGTATATTGATGAAAATCCACAGAAGAAATTTTCAAAAAAAATAGACGAAATGGCACGGGGGAGCCAAGTTAGCTAACCCAAGGGGGCAGCTCCATTTTACCCATATAAATATGATCTAATTAAAATAATTAGTTGTTAACATTACATGATGTGCATAACCGGATATTGATACAACCGTATGTGTTCATCATTGTACCTGTTTATAAACCGTCACGAATATATAGTTTTTATTTTAACATATACGGTATAGATAATGATTTTTTCCTTTGCATATACGGATATGGATTTGGATACCTCTTTCATTTTTTAGGATCTTAAAATAGATATGGTTACATATTGTTCTAATATATACATATATGGGGACATATACATATTTGTATCCGCATGTTTGTAATTCTATTTTTATCTAATCGATTTTAAAATAGTATGCATATAAATGTACACATGTCAAAATATATAAAACAAATATGATAAGCGATTGGTACACATATCTACATTTGTTTGCATCCTTATAAGTAAAAGGTATTGTATAATGCCATTTGTTTGAACATATTAAATCTAATGGAATTGGGTAAAATGGGGTTGCCCCCATGGGCAGCTAACTTAGCTCCCCCACCTCAATTTCCCCATATATTTTTTTATGTTTTTAGAAAATAAAATCATGTAAATTCATTATTATGTCCCTATAGTATGCTATTCAAGTTTCGTGAGAAACAGAAACTCCTACGGCCTCCTTCCAAACATGATCGATTTAAAAAATCCTACGACCATAAAAAATGATTGTCTGGATGGAGGCCATAGAAGTCTCTATTTCTCACAACTTGAATGACATAATATAGAGATATAGCTAGTGATGAATTTTCACGATTTTATTTTTCAAAAAATAAAAAAAATATGGGGAAAATGGAGACGAAGAAAGCTAAGTTAGCTACCCCCAGGAAGCAACCTCGTTTTTCCCAATGGAATTACTTAATATCACATTAATAAATGTGTATTTCGTGACATGAAGAGTTTTGCATGGATCTTTTTGTCACTACGATGTTTATAGATATTATTTATGTCCGATTATAAGTTTAGATGGGTATTTTTTTGTAAAAAATACCTTCTCAATATTAGTTTCAATCAATTACAAAATTATTGGAAGTTCGCCTTTTAGATTGAATTCGTTTCCATACACTCAACCTCATAAATTAAAACTTTTGTCAATGTTCTACATATCCTCCGAATTTCTCTCAAATCCGATGTCGTTTTCTATTTTATCTTAGTGGTTAAAAATCCAAGAAATATTTAAGCAACTTAAATCCTATTTAAAAGATAACCATACTCTTTACCATTAATATAAAGTAGCAAATGATCGTGGACTTGAGCGAAAATCGGAGGATATGTATAACATTATTCGAAGATTCTATCTATAGGTTGGATTTTAAGAAACAAATTTGAACAAAATAGTTACAACATCTCATTTATAGCTCACATTACAATAGAGCAACCCCTGTCGAAATATTAACCATTAAAATGACAAGATAAATTAGATAAATAATTTACCCCCTTCATCTAAATAATTTAGCCCCCCAAGAAGAATTTTCTGACTTCGTCCCTGAGGGTCAAGCCCCCTCCTGTCCTCCCTTGTCTCCGACACTGCTCACACCTCTCCATCTCCACTGAAATCATCTCCAACTCCCACCTACGCCGCCATTGGTTCATCAACAGTGAGATCTCGTGGAACCTCAACCTATATAATGGCTCGATGCAACGATACCATTGTACTACCAAGAAGATGGAGGTGGAGGAGGCGCATGCACGATGCTGGAATCAGAAAGACCTCTACAACGTGTGAGCCGCCATTCCTAATGAGGCACCATGAAGATGGAGGTACTGGTGGGCGGATGGAGGTTTGGATTCAATGGAAGGGGTACTTTATTCACGGATGTAATTTATTCAGAAAAATAATATTTAAAGAAGAAAGTAGTAGTTTTGATTTACTTAATAGTAAATAATAATAATGCATCTGGAACTTCCGTACTCTTCACTTGTTATACAAAAAATAACAATATAAGTGTAAATAGTAACACAACACCAATATTTTGAATCGCTTGGTAGTAAAACAACACAGGATCAATAATTTGCCTCCATAATAATAACGCAGTATCTGTAATTTTGATTCGTTTAGTAATAAACATTAACAAAGTATCCATAATTTCGATTCATTCAACAATAAATAACAACACATTATCAGTAACACAACATCATTCATAAAAGAAGAGATTTGAAATTTTAATTTCATTTATTTGTAAAATATGTACGTAAAATAAAAGGAGGGTTAGAAAAATAATACCGGATCTAATGCGACGAGACGAACCAACAAGCCGAGGCGTGCAAGCTGCACTGTCCTTAAGAATAGATTCGTACCTCCCACGGAAATTCCGATGGTGCAACCGGTATCGATACGACTATCCTCCAGGATACAACGGCGAGATCTCGACGGGCGTGCACTCGCCAACGTCAAGATCGATTGAGCAACTAAGATCTTTCCTTCGGAATAGACTTTACTCAAAAAGAGAGAAAGAGGAAGAGAGATAGAAAAATGTTGTGTTTTTCTCAACAAAGAAACGTACATATATATAGAGAAGAAGCCAAACACGGTTACAGAATTCATAATCAAAACAACGTCCAATCAATTAAATTTTTGCTAAATAATATTAAAATAAAGGCATTGAATTGGCGTTGAATCTTGAATTTCTCCAACGGCTCAATAGGAACTCATATAAGGATTATATCATTAGGTATATTAAGAATATAATTGAGAGGAAGACAAATAACGGTTGCTCTCTTGGAGAGAATAACCATGAAAACTGACCGTGAAATATAAAATATTAGGTGGAGTCAACTCTAAAATAGCATGCACAGAGTAATGTCATAGACATTATTTCTCAGCAATTAACGAGTGCAATTGTCTGCACATAATGTGCACTAATCATCACAAGCCGTTGGCTTACTATTTAATGGCAATAATAAAAAAATCCAATGGCAGACTAAAAGATCCCATGCTCGTTGAGCTTACCAAATTAAAATCCATGCACCAATAAATATAAATAAGATTACCTTTATGTAATTAACATAATAGTAAGAGTATTTGAAATATAAAAAACAACAATCCCCCACATATTTCAAATACTATTTTTTTTGAACTATCTCTTTTCATCCCCCACAATTTCAAAAAAGAGATTAAATGAATAAGTATTAAAAGAGGAATAAGATCTTGAAGACGACACTTGAAGGAACTTGAAAATGTAATGCATAAGGCTTGGTGTCTTATCGACTATGAACCAAGACATAGAGAATATGAATATAGTTTCTAAAGGTTGGTGGAATTAAAATTCCTATGAACCAATCCTTTATTTTTGAAACCATTGACCCATATCTCACACTACAATCTTAAGAATAGATTCTGAAGGGTTCTTTATTTGTTTTATCCAAATACCCTCTCTTATATCTAGTTGTGATTGAGCAACTTTTTGATTCCACATAATGTTGGTGAATGAAAAATGTTGATGGGATATTTTTATTTTGTAAGTGTTGAATAATGTAGCTACATTCTTAAAATTACTAGTTTGAAATATTCAGAATTGTGGGGGTGATTAACAAATATCTTGCTTATTGAGGATAAGAGAAGAAAACATGTATTGGAAAAAAATTACTTTCATAGATTATTTAATATGTATATAGTTCAATATAATATTACATGTGGACCTCTTGTGATTAAAAAAAATGAGCCTCATTTTTTTTAAGCTGCTCGTTTGATATCAAAGATATGGGAAAAATAAATACTTGTGATAAACCTTAATTATATTTTTCCTCTTACGTGATTATTATATTGAGAAAAAAAACTCTAAAGATTTTCTTCTTTTAATTACAAGCGGGTAAGTGCTCCATTTACTGCCAACTCATGTCCATTAAAAAAACATGAGTAAAAGTGGTAGTATACTTCAAATTAGATATGCACTAACTTATTGATTGTGTTATACATTAGACAAGATGTTGCATATGTTGTTGAAAGTTATGCAGGTTTACTCAAAATTCAGAAGTGCTCTTGTTATAATACTTCAATATCTTAAGGAAGCAAGGGGCTATTGTGTAATGTTTTGTGGAGATCCTCCAATTCTTGAAGGATATTATGATGCAAATTCTATCCAGTACTCAGATGAATTGAAAATTACTATTAGATATGCTCTTACTTCTGTAAGAGGAGCTGTATTTTCTGGAAAACAACCGTGCGAACATACATTGCTTGATCTACAATGAATCCAAGTTTATTGCACTAGAGAAGGCATATGCTGAGGATGTGGTTGATAAACGTCTCAGCGGATCTTCCCATTTTAAGGAAGTCAATGCTACCACTATTCATCCATTGTGCTAGCCATGTTAATATAGCAAGAGCAAAAAATATTTTATAATGAGAGAAGCAGGTATATTCTCCAGGCACATTCTCCTGAGAGACAATATTGTGAGACATCTCATGGCATCATATCCATGGATTATGTGAAGTCAGAGTGAAATTTGATTGATCCTCTGACTAAATCACTTTGCAAAAAGTTTGTGGAGAGTACATCGAGGGGAATGGGATTGTGCCCAGATCAATAGTTGAAGTGATGGAAACCCAACCTTCATGAACGGAGATCCCGGGAAGGAGGTTCATATGGGATAAACAAGTCACTAGACGACTTAGAGGATACTATAAATTATTCCCTATTCCTATGGTGTACAACGCGATAGTATCAATATGGTGAGGTTGAACATAAATGTTCTTAATGGACGTCATAGCCCAAATTGGGTGGTGTATAAATGCAGTATACACTTGATGATGATCCACCTATATGGGTGTGGAGGTGAGGCCGCTTCCTATGAGATGTTGGGCAAAATCTCTAGAGCACTCATGAAAATCCAGGTAGACGCATGGCCGAAACGTGTCAACCCGCATGAGCAACAAAGATCAGAAAATATAGTGCGAGATATGAGTCAATGGTTTCATAAATAAAGAATTGGTTCATAGGAATTGTCATTCCACCAACCTTTAGAAACTATATTCATACTCTCTACGTCTTGGTTCATAGTCGATAAGACACCAAGTCTTATGCACTGCATTTTGAGTTCCTTCAAGTGTCGTTTTAAGTTTTTTATCCCTCTTTAGTGGATATTTTTATTTCTTTTTTGAAATTGTGGGGGATGAAAAGAGATAGTTCAAAAAAAAGTATTTGAAATATGTGGGGGATTGTTGCAATATTTCAAATATTTTTATCTCACAATTGTAATTATTTTAATAGCCCGATACTTTAATTACGATGACATCACTAATCTCTTAAAGTCTCTCATTTCATTTTGTTTTTTAATGATATTATGAGAAATATCATAATTCCTATTACCATCCTTCTATACGTTACCTACTTGATTATTGTGTAACCTTATTATTTAATTGCTTACCCATTCAAACCTCTTGATGTGGCCGTTCATGCACCATAAGCTTGAACGTATAAACATCTTATTATAGCCAATATTATTAGGATATTAATTTTGGAGGTTTCATTCTCTTTGAATTTGGATCAACGGCTGTGCTATTTGTGTTTCTTTTCTAAACGTCGTTTACTTTAATGAAGGGTATTTCTTTTGTAACGGAAATTGTCATACTCTCTATATAAAGGGGTGGAGAGCATTTGTTGAAAAAACACAACATCTTGTATCTCTATTCCCCCTTCTCTCTTTTTGAGTGAGTCAATTCCGAAGGAAGGATTTTCGTTGCTCAACCGATCTTGACGTTGGCGAGTGCACGCCCGTCGAGATCTCGCCGTTGTATCCTGGAGAATAGTCGTACCAATACCGATTGCACCATCGGAATCTCCGTGGGGGTACGAATCTATTCTTAAGGTCAGTGCATTTTGCACGCCTCGGCAAGTTGGTTCGTCTCATCAAATCCGGTATTATCTAACCCTCCTTATATATTTATACTTTTATATTTATATCCTATTATTTCACCTACAATCAAAATAACGTTACAACCATTCAAATTAATTTCTCAATAAAATCACCTAATAATTATAACATTAAAGGTGACATCTATTGCAAGCTTAACGTCAGTCATTTGACGTTTGGATTTTGCAATTACAACCAATAAAAGAGTAACGTATATAATTAAAAGAAATAAAGCATCATTTTTATCAAAAGGGAAGTTAATAGAGTCAAAACAAATATTAAAAAAAACGTTAATCCATGAAAGGACAAACGTAAGTAGACAAATGTGCTTGGACATTAATTAGGTAAAAACAAAGGGAATTAATAATTTTTAATTGCAAATAAAAGAAGTGTTTGAAATAAATTATGAAATACCAACAATCCCCCACTAGCGAGATCTCGACGGGCGTGCACTCGCCAACGTCAAGATCGATTGAGCAACTAAGATCTTTCCTTCGGAATAGACTTTACTCAAAAAGAGAGAAAGAGGAAGAGAGATAGAAAAATGTTGTGTGTTTTTCTCAACAAAGAAACGTACATATATATAGAGAAGAAGCCAAACACGGTTACAGAATTCATAATCAAAACAACGTCCAATCAATTAAATTTTTGCTAAATAATATTAAAATAAAGGCATTGAATTGGCGTTGAATCTTGAATTTCTCCAACGGCTCAATAGGAACTCATATAAGGATTATATCATTAGGTATATTAAGAATATAATTGAGAGGAAGACAAATAACGGTTGCTCTCTTGGAGAGAATAACCATGAAAACTGACCGTGAAATATAAAATATTAGGTGGAGTCAACTCTAAAATAGCATGCACAGAGTAATGTCATAGACATTATTTCTCAGCAATTAACGAGTGCAATTGTCTGCACATAATGTGCACTAATCATCACAAGCCGTTGGCTTACTATTTAATGGCAATAATAAAAAAAATCCAATGGCAGACTAAAAGATCCCATGCTCGTTGAGCTTACCAAATTAAAATCCATGCACCAATAAATATAAATAAGATTACCTTTATGTAATTAACATAATAGTAAGAGTATTTGAAATATAAAAAACAACAAAATATAGATTCTAAATAGTAAAAAATAAATATAATTGTATGAAAAATGACTACGAAGATGTAAAGGCTTGCAAATAATTTAAATTAATAACACAAAATTGTAATACATGTAAAAAATCATCATAAATCTTTTTCCATGTGAGTACATATTCAAGATTATCTTAACATGTCATGTTTTGTATTATTTATTTGTAAAATTGTAAACATGGAATAATATAATTGCTATATTTGTAAAACTATTTGAATAATTTTTGTGTAATAAATGAACATGATAAATAAAAAATGATAGTCCAGATTGGATGCTCATTAGTTTGCTAATGAGCTCATAGTCCATTGGAAATGCCCTACATACATACATACATACATATGTGTGCATGTGTGTGTATGCGCACACATATATATTGGGGATGGGGAGAGGAGGGGTTGAAATAATGTTGGGTCTTTCCATATACTTCACGTATTATTTAACCTTCGATTTTATTAAACTTATTAATATCACAAGAACATGAAGATAAATTTTAAAAGCTATAATATATTGAACAAAAATAGTAGCTAGTTATATATGATTTTTGACAATATGTAGTATCGTAATTTACATTGCATAATTTGTAGTTTGCAAACTTTTAATTTATTTTATTAAAGTGCTTGTAGCTTTAAAAAACTCGCATTCATCATTTGAAGTTTCCCCTATATACGTGTGTATGGAATATGAGGATTTTACATAGCAACATATGTTTATAGCACATATATAAATATAAGGCCAGTATATAACATATTAACATATCTATATGTGTGTGCATGTATGTATGTGTGCATATATGCTAATAATATATATTATTATCATTTTTTATAATAATATAATTTAAATTATGAACATTTATCTGTTCAAGTATTTGTTGTTATTTTTTTTGATGAAAAAGCATTTGTTGATATATCTTCTAATGTTAAATTTTAACAACAAATTTTGTTGTAAAATGTTTTTTTGTTCATGTAATTCTCAACGTATGTTATTTTATGTGCTAAAGGTTCGTATTATTATGGTTATCAATTGATTTTTTTACTTATTTAGCAACAACAAAATAAATCAATTCATAATCGTTGTTATATAATTCATTGCTAGCAATATAACGATAAAATAGGATATTCCATTGCGAATTTAAAGAATCAAGATGTATGATATTCATTTTTATACATTTAACTACGCACGTAAGGTATGACAACAAAGATTAAATTATACATTGTAATAGATCAACTTTATTGTAATGAGAATCCCGAGAAACTAAGCTCAGAACTTCCAAGGGAACTTGAAGATTAATCCTCTAAAGAGATTTAATGAAGTTAATAATGATTTTTCTAAACGATTTCATTTTGTTTTTCCATCAATCCTCCATTTCGACACCTCATGTGCTGCAATATACATATTTTTGTTACGAATTTTCCATCCATATAGTATTCAATTACGATTATTTTGATAGATATTTAGAAAAAGCTCCACAACTTGGTGGAGTCTATTGGATTTGAGGGATAAACTCCTCTTACCCCCTTTAATCCACTCCTTATCTTTCTTATTTGGGTCTACTTTTTCTCTTTTTTAAAAAATTAAATAAATCACTTTTCCATCATCAATTCCATGAAAAATAATACATTATACCATCATATCATATAAAAATTATAAATTACTCCAATTCTACTTACTTTTCCAAACTTCAATACAATCACATTACAATAACTACTCACTTTTTTAAACTTCAATACAATCATATCACAACAAACCTATTTCAAATCCACCCCCAGTTAGACCCTTTATCCAAACAACAAAACACAAAAACAGGTTACCTCTATCAGTTTATCCCGCCCTAACCTGTTACCAAACGCACCTTAAAGGCTTATCTTCTTCTGATGTCATGTGAATTGGAGTGCTATACTTAGTGAAAGTCGACAGCTTGCATAATCGATGTGGTTGTGTCAGGACATTCGTCGTAGTTTCCATTTATATCCTATGATGCAACGACCCAATGTTTTTGAAATCGCAACGGATTTCGAACCGAAAATCTTATTGAAATGGCCGGGTTGGATTGAACTATGTAATCAATCCGGTTCAGTTGGATTATTATTTAAAATCGAATTAATCAGTCCGACGAGAAAAAAATGATTGACCCGACTAATCAAATCGAAATGAAATAATATATATAATATACATTTAAATATACTCGAAATATAAAGAAAATACACAAACAATTATATATTTCACATTATATGTAAATATTTTTTTGTATGCACCATCAAATGTCATAAATATCATATATATATATATATTATTTGGAGTAGTTGTTTTATAACATAATAGTAGTTTAATTATATTTAAAACCTGTTACAAATGAAAAGTTATATTAAAGTAATTAGTTAGGAGTTTAGAAGCGTAATCAAAGGTAATGAGTTCCACTCTCATTACCAGCATTATTTTTAAATAAATTAAAAATTAAATATGGTTCAACTTTTGTTGAATCTGCTTAAATCGGGTTAAAAATAATAGAGTGAATCAGACGGATTGTTTAAATTTTGAAATTCGAACCAAACCGGTAAAAATCAATTAATCAGATCGATTCAAGCCTGATTCACCAGTCGGACCGGCCAAACCGACCAATCCTGTCCAGTTTCAAAAACAATGCTACGACCTCGCAATGTCAAAACTAATACATGCTGTCATGTATCATGTATCGCCCCTATTTCGTTTGGGTTTTGAATTTTATTGTTTTTTTCTCCCAAAAATATAAAAGGAAATGACCAGACAACGTAAATAACAGTGACCTATAATTAACTATCAGTGCATGAAACGTAATTATTCATTTAAAATGCTAGTTAATGTCCTATTTAATTAGATGCGTTTTATTTTTTTTTTGAAAAATAGTCAAAGTTCATTCATCATATTCTAAGTAGTAGAACCCAGTTCCAAAGAGTTTATCAGATCCTTTTGTCATTAGAGCCGGGTGCTGATAGTTTATTGTCAGTTGCAATTCAAAAAGGACTAGCAGCGTAGCTTGTTGTCCGCTTGTTCTATTTTGATGTAATCCTTTTATTTATATTTCTGAAAATAATCTATATATGGAATAAGTTACATGGGTGTTGGTTTCATGCTCACGATTTGCTCCGGTTGCAGAAGACGAAGTATCCATCTGATCGCCTCATAATATAGAAAGTATAATTTGTCTAGGACGGTTTACGACTCTAATCTTAGGTTCTTGAATCTGACTCATCATTATTTAAGTTGATACTCATTCTAGTTAGGATTTAGGATGATGAGTTTAAACTCGCGAGCCATATCATGAATGATTGGTGGTGTGTTTTTATAATAAGCTCAACATTAAGTTTTCCATATGGACCGGAATAAGGTGGCTCTCAATGCGAGATAGTTTCCACTCTAAACTGCGATCATTATTATCATTGGATTTCTTAAATTATGAAAGAAGTCTTCCAAATTTGGAGTCAAATCAAATTCTCTAAAAAGGGCCTTTTGTGAAATCACATTCGTTAAAAAAGGTGTATAATATTTTTTGAATGTCGACGACATAAATAACAATGATTTATATATATGATATATTAAATTAGGGTTGGGGAGCATGCACCTAGGTGCATGTAATTTTACACGTATCGGAGTTTATATCTTCCACATTTTTTTAGTTTTTTTTGGGAAAATATCATCATGTATATTCATCCATATATCGCTTCTATATGCCATTCGAATTTCGTCAGAAACAGAGACTCATATGCCCTATATCTTAACAGGTCGATTACAGCCATTCTAAGATCGTTAAATTATCCGTTCTAGATGCCTCTTATATATTGGGTCTGAAACTGTTCTGAAATAAAGAAAAAAAGATACTGGGACTATCACAACAAGGATGCATCAAGAAGATCTTGGAAAGATCCAGCATGAATAATTCCAAGAAAGTCTTCCTTCTATTAAGACATGTTATTCACCTATCTAAATGGACAACTCCTCAAATTGTTGAGGAAAAGAAAGTCATGCTTGGATGCCCTTACGCATCGAATGTGGAAGCTAGGCCATGATGTGTACCAGGCTAGACATCCGCCATTTATTGGGAATGGTAAGATGTTAGAGAGAAACACTGGAATGCATTGAAAAAGATCTTCAAGTACCTAAGAAGAACTCAAAAATGCATCTTGATTTATGGAGATAATGATATCCAAATCTTAGGTACACTGACTCAGATTTCCAATTAGATTTGGATGATAGGAAGTAAACCTAAGGGTTCTTATTCTTGTTGGATGTTAATGCTTTTGTGAGCTAAGTGTAGCAAGAACCAGGACACTATGGTTGTTTTGAAAAACTAAAGCATTGGTTGCATATGATGCGGCAAATAGATTGGATGTAGTTAATGTTCATTTGGGTATGCAAGTTTGTAATAGAACTTGGCATAGTCACTAATGATAGAGTGACTAATCAGCTTACTTGATTATTTGACAAATAGTTGACGATTAGCACAATGAATATGGGGTTGAGAGTTGTACATGAATGGCTCTCAGGGCTAGTGGGAGACTATTGGGTTGTAAGCCCTCAGTGACCCATTAATGCAATAAAAGTTATCATTTTATCATTATCCATATGAAATGAAATGAATAATTGAACGAATGAACTTTATCACTAAGACCCTTTGTATGATTAGAATTATGTACCATAGACATATTGAATACCATACAACTGGGAGGACACAACTGCCTTCAAACATGTGATATTCGATAAAAATCTCCAGTCTAAGAAAGAGATGGAAATCTTTCTCTAAAGAATGATTTTAAACCTTCTTGATGCAGATCCTCTACATATGGATGGAGATTTAGAAGTATTTGAATGATCAAGTCAAAGAGTTGACTTGATGAGGTCGAGATAAATTAAGACCTGAATCATAATTGTCACAATCAGGCACACATCCTTTGACTTGAGACAAATATGCATCTATATGCCTGAGTTTTGCATTTGACCAACTAATAGGTTGGTGACCTAGCCAAGGTCTATATACCGACGTGTTGGTTTGCATATGAAGTCATACGAAATGTATGATCTTCTGAAGGAATCATACAAATTCATACTTGATGAATCACTTGTGAGATATTTTGGGGTCTGAATGACTTCCATCCATGGTCATCTTATTTATGAAATGAGATACGAATTCAAGATACTAATATATGCATTTGGAACGTATATGATTAATATTATCACCCAATTATGAAATGAGAAATTTATTAATACATTCTAAAGAAGACAATCGAACCATGGTTTGAACTTCAAACTTATCAAAGCCTTCCAGTGTGAAGGATGAATGTGTACTAATAATATTCTGGTTTACATATGTTGTAATGGATCATCTATCATGGCACTTACATTCTGAGGGAGTGATGATGGATTTGAGTGCCTCCATTTAGCTAGATTATCTATTATTTATTTGGATTAAATCACAATTCATTTGAATCCAATTTTCAATTCCAATTCAAATTCCAATATCCAAATGTTGGAAACAGAAATGGTCATCGAAATAAAAATATACAAGCTCTTTGAACACACTTCTTAGCTCCAAATGATTTGTACTATTATTAGAAATGGTCAAGGAAGTTGGATTCAACACACCGATACTTTAACCAACTCATGGAGAGTGTGATGCGTTTCATGGAGTTTACTGAGAGTGTAAAGTGTTACAGCTCAAGCTCAACATTCGTAGGTAATAAATTTTTGTAAAAAAATAATACAAACCTTGAAATTGGACAGTTATCCAAATTTCAAGTCACTATACATAGATAGTATGATCTCTCTGATATTATCTCTAAATATCTATATTTGTATCTCATGAATACTAATTGGGCTAGGACACATACCTATTGATGTCAATATTGTAATAAGAATAGTTATTATTGCACGGGCAATCACAAATATATCTCATGAATAGTGATTCACAATCACTAATATTTATATAGATGTGATCCATATAATTATTTATGTAAATATGATTTGCATAATTATTGTATAATATGATTTACATAGATTGTGTAAATTTGATTTACATCTTCTAGATGTAAATTAGATTTACATTTAATTTCATGCTCATGAATATGATTCATAATCTATATGGATTGTTTCCATAATTTCTCCAATATTGGTAATGTGATTATCAAGTTAACTAATTGGATAAAAAAAGCAACAACATTAACTATATTTAGTCAACGTGGGCGTGCGTATTGAATACATATGGCGCCCTATGCTTGAGTCCTATATCTAATAAGACTCTCTATTTTTGTTGCATTATTTATTGATTAATCAATTAATAAATTACCAACAAATACGTTCCATATATGGAATTGGTTGTCCCTTTGTGATGACACATGGCACCACTAGAAAGAGACTTTGAGAAGAATTCTTTGTTGATTTGTTGATTGATATGTTAATTAAATTATTTGGAGATAAAAAGAAGATAATTGTATGTTGAACAAGGAATTAGTTTTAAGACCTTGATCAACAATCCAAAGGTTATCATTACACACGTCTACCTAAAGAGAAGACTCTTCAATAGGTTGTACAATGTGTATAAAAGGAGAGTGAGGCTCTCTCCTTTAAACACTTGAATTTTGTGAGAAATAGTCTGTGTGCCCTCAAGATGTAGAAGATTCTTGAGAGTCTTCATCTCTCATACTCATCTTCTTGTTTCCCTAGACGATGTCCGTATCTGTGGGAAGCAATATGACTCATCATCGTGGCCACGGGAGAGACAAGCGTAGATCAGACTTGATTTGAGAGGTCTCTTACCTTAGATACTCATGCTTCAAGAAGTAACCCTGATTTGTTCTTTATATTCATTATGATCAGAAGTTTTTTTGGAAAATATTTCCTTACAGTTTATATTTTATGAATGTACAAATTGTTTTGCTACATTTCCTAGTTCATACGATGAACTGAGATTGTTTTGGCAAAATGTTTGCTAAAAATTATGTGTTTCCGTGATGCATAGTAAATAATTTCTTATCTACTTCCTTCATATATGGCCTTCCCCGAGACTTATGAAACAATGGTTGTGACGGTCCGCATGCCCCAAGGATGGAGGGAGTCGCACATGTACACACTACAAGAAAAGTAACCTAAGGCAACAGATGATGTAATATTTGTTGTCATATCTTCCGTAGTTAAATACATAATAAAAAATATTATTCGTTGCTTACTTCTTTAGATTCGCAACGAATAATGGTAGTCGTTGCTATATTCCTCGCAACAAATCATATAACAACGAATATTCAAATTATTTGTTGTCTTAGGTTCAGTTTCTTGTAGTAACATTGACATCTTTGAGAAAATCTTCGTAATCTTTTTTGGGTGCCACACCCAAGCCTCTGCCTCTGAGTTTTGGCTTTTGGCTTTTGTTGCGAAGCTCTTTTCTGGAACGGCTTGGGCATGGTGATTGTGTATTATAGGGTTGGGGGGTGTAAAAGCCTTCCACTAGCCTCAATCATCATGCTCAATCTATGAAAAGACAAATTTAATTGATTAGGGTTACATATTTTGTGGGAAATCAGATGCTAATTCCCATTTTCTTTATCAAGATGAAAGTTTTTCTGAAGTATTGTTTCTTTGGCATGGAATTTGAATTTTTTTTCTCTATGATCAGAGGAACATGTACCTTATAAGATCAAAATCTTATGGTTTGTATTTTAGGACACAATGCCATTTTTTGTCGTCTTGCCTATCAGGGTCACGGTCGATGGTTGCCTGGTTGCCTTTTTGATGAAATTTCACAGTCGTTGGGAGTAAGTTGATATTCATTTGATCCTAAAACAAATTGTAAAGGTGACGTCAGAAGATATCGAGCTTCCTTGTCCAGGGAAGTTTCCCAAAGTCATAACCTCCTCACCTCCATTATAGGGAATATGCTCAAGCCGGATTTTCCTTCCTGGAGAGAACTGATTAGTTGTTAAAACCGAGTTTAATTTGGATAAGTCCAATAACCTGGAAGAACACGGTGGTTTAGACTCTAACAATAACAATAACAAAATCCAACCTTATAGATTGAACCTTAGATTAATCTTCTAAATATTCCCCTAATTTTTTTTTCAAATCTGAGCTTATTTACTCTTTTATTTTAATGGTCAAACATTCAGTAAAGATCTCAGCAACTTAAATTCATTTAAAAAAAATCTAAATATTAAATCATTAAGAAAAAATAACAAATAAGCTTGGATTTGAGAAAAATTTAAAGGATCTATAGAACATAAATATAAGATTCAAAAAAATAAAAAATAATTAAAGAGTATTACAATACCTCCGTTGTAATCTTCTTTATAGCAAAGGATCCTCTGTTTTTTGGTTGAGAGCCTTCCAAAGGATTTAGTTGCTATCTTTTGTTTGGTAATATCTCCCTTGTAGTATAAACAATAGTAGTCCGGTGATTTCTTCTCAGCCATTCGGTACCTCTAAAATAGAGATCATCGACCGTGACTCAGATTAGCACACACAAGAATGGGACTTTACAAAAACAGTAACTAAACAAACGTAACCTTTGTCCATAACATATAAATGACAAAGTTTAGGGAGCAATATCAATAGGATCAACTCCAAGAAGCTAACAAAGCCAATGAAAAAAGATACACACACGTGTGTGGTGTGTGTGTCGAGGGAGGAGATATTCCATCCAGTGAGATTCACGTCACAATTGCGTGGACTACCACGCCACAAATCCATACACGTCTCTACTATTTAAAGCCCGCCACTCTCCAGCACTGCACACATACCTACCAACGATCTCTCTCTCTCTCTCTCTCTCTCTCTCTCTCCGGCAATGGATTTGACCATCCACAGCTCCAAGAGAGGGTGCAGGAGGAGGAGCCTCAAGAGGAGGTGCATGGCGATGGTGAAGCAGCAGAAGACGAGGTTCTACATCATGGGAAGGTGCATCTACATGCTCCTCTGCTGGCATGTCCACGACCTCTCCGACTGAGATCGATCCAACAGTATGGATTAGTGGGTGATTCGCTTTTTTGTTTCTGCTGATACCAATCGCACTCGAGGCATTGCTGTCTTATATAGAGGTGCAAGATTTATGGCGCCCCCTCTTGAGTCTGGATGATGCGTGCACGCTTTCGATTAAGCAGAGAGATCAATGGTGGCGAGATGACTACTGATCATTAGATGCAACTAAAGAGTGAGTTAGACAGTTTGTTGATTCGCTGGAGGAGATCATTAACTTTGATGTGTTGGGGCAACAACCCAAATGGATCCGAAATACTGGAGTTAAAATGGTTGAATGCAATGCTTCATTTCGTTGCAACTCTTTTACTTGTGATATACGACTTCAGTATGTAGTACGTCCCTTCGTGATCCAAATCAATCTGAGCCTTTATTCTAATTTTTTGCATTACATACACTACACGGGATCCTCTGCAACTGCAAAATCTACTGCAATCGCCCAAACCACTTTATCTTGATCAAGCGGTTTGCACGTTGTGGCTCATAACGGCTCGATCAAAGATCGAGCGGTTCGTGCGATTGAAGCAGACTCTGCAGACATACACAGGATGTTTTGCTCACTTCTGATGGAGGCCAGCGAGAGAAGGCAAGTTCCAACGGGGGAAAAAAATCAAAATCTGATTTGTCATCTTTGCGGCTTGTGTTTTCTTACTTGTTGTCTGTTGATGTGAGTGGCCGCGAAGTTTCTTCCACAGCCGTGTGTGATTTGCGTTTTGTTGTCAAAGCCAACCCTAAAGTAGCATATATTTTCTTGGTGAGGATTTAATGCATGTGTAGAAGACTCTGACTTGGCTCAGTTGGCATTTTTTTCAAGGATATATACGAAGCATGCTGAGTTGGATTGCGTTGTCTTTTTCAGAAGTTTCTGACGCACGAATTGAGTGAGGAATAAGCTCGCAATAGGAGAAGTTAAAACGACCACGTTAGGGTTACATAAGCCATTAACAAACATCTATACTTTTTAATCCTTCCTTGTGTCATAGACAAATCAAACGAAACCGAGGACAAACCCGAGCCCGCTTAAGTTGGCGGGCCGGGCCTAACCCGATTTCTTTTGAAAAAATCAGCCCAAGTTCGGGCCCGACCCACTGGTACTTGGGTCGGGCCTGGGTCGGGCCTACCCACTTTGGGAAGAAGTATCAAAGAAGTGCGTTTGTTTTCCTCTTTTTTCTTTGTATAACCACAACTAGGGTGTCTGTTAGATTAATTGAAATCGATTATATAAATTAACTTGACATATTCAGTAGATTTCTCAGCTAAAATCGATTATATAAATTAACTTGACATAATCAATAGATTTCTCAGATTTCTCAACTACTTCAGTAAATGCAATTACAATATAAAATTTGATTGTATCTCTTTCCTTAACAATTACACTAGAAGTCCTAGATCGAGGGATTGGATTGGTGGTCAATCGAATCAGTGGGGGGATGTTTAATTCGTGGTCATGTTGAACTCAACTCCACGTTGGATTGGGAATTGGGACCCAAGTCACCAAAGATGGGAATTTGGTCTCGTGGTCGGGTACATCTTATTCGGGTTGAGGCATGTGCATCAATCATCATTCCAGACGAGCCCTCGTTGCAATTAGATTGTGTCACTGCGGGCTCGATTCGGGTCCGCTACGGGCTAATATTCGGGCCGACCCACGGGCTTTGGGCTCGGGCCCATCGTAGCCCGAACCCGGCCCAAAATTGGAAATGGACCTAATTTAAGGCCCAAGCCCGCCCATTAAATGCACGGGCTCGGGCTTGGGCTGGACTTTAGTGGGCTGGGCCGGACCGATCATACCCAGTGCTCATCCCTACAAATCATACTTAGTCCTTCGCTACAAAAACCTAACTACTCTACTAGCTAGCAACTAAGTTATGAGCCTTCGCAACAAAACATTTTCTCTACATAACATTTCGACAATGAACTTTTGATTGGATATGGCCAATGATGCTATAGCTGTGATTTCATTGTGTATTATATGCAGCAAACTTCTAATCATCAAGGTAGCGACAATAAATATTAGGGGTGCACATGGATCGGATTGGATCGGATTTTGGCTTAATCCGTGTCCAATCCATACTTAACGGATTTTTGATTTTTCTGATCCAATCCAATCCATTAAACTTGCAAATCCAATCCAATCCAATCCACCGGATTACGGATTAGATCGGATTGGATCGGATTTTTATTCATCTACCACCACATCATAATCCATGATTAAGTTTGTAGTACACTAAACCTCGACACTTAAATCATGGTTCTAAAATTGAGAGCATGGATAAATGTGAAGAAAAAGATAGTTAATTTTTGGGAAATAAAAGAATATATGCTTGTTACAGTTTTACTACGAGCAATCATTGTATAACTAAATAAATGTAACATATATGTAATTCGTAGAGATTGTTGAAGCATTACGTTGACTTTATCGAACTAACCTACATGAAAGAAAATTGTTAAAATTTTAAAAAATTATACAAATGTGAATAAAATAAAATACACAGGGAAACTGACCGCCAAATAATAAATTCTGATTCCTCCATCTGATCATCCAGTAGCTGCAATTCTAAATTAGTGCAATATAATAATGATTTATATATAAAGTCCACATAATAAGAGATCACACATGCCATGATAACACACTCACAAGTCAGAATAAAGTACTAAGAAATTCTAATAATGTAGATACAATTAAAAGTTACAACTCATAAAAGTTTAGTCTTAAAGATAAAAATGAGAAGACACGATGATGAAATCACGAGATACATCTCTTAATTGTCTTTCAATGCATATGATGTCTTGTTTTTACCTAGCAAAGTAGAAAAAAAATCAATAATCATACTAGTTGTAAATATATGAAATAAATAACTTTTTACTAACCATAAGGAGTGAGATTCTAAGAAACTTGTGAAATGTTGTCGCTACCATCTACGGGTGTAACTTGGCATGCTAAAAAAATAATAAAAGTTAGAATAATGTAATTGATGTGCAAAATATTTGATGACACATATTATGAAATTGTACTTACCCAAATTCTCAAGTTCTTCTAGTTCTTCAAATTTCTCCTCCACGTCAACCCAGGATAAAGGAGACTTCAACCAATCCTGAGAACAAATCAAACATTCTACAAGCTTCGGTGTCAACGAACTTCGAAATTGATCAAGAATGCGTCCACCAGTGTTAAAAGTAGATTCCGAAAAAACGGTAGAAACTGGAATCGCTAACACATCTCTTGCAACTTTGGAGAGGATTTCATAATTTGACGAGTACACTTTCCACCATTGTAAGATATCAAAGTTGGAGTCATCTTTTTCACAGCTCTCTCCAAAATAGCGATCAAGTTCTGTTATGCTTTCTTTCTTTTCTTCCTCTTGAAGATGCTTTTGAAATTCATTTTCAAAACCAATATCTAGCCCATATTCATCCTTTTCATTCTCATAAATGGGGTCTCTACCAATATGTTCAACATCAAAAGTTTTACTAGTGGAATGAAGTATTTTATAATGGTCATAGAGGTCATTTACAACATTCATGATCTTGTTGACCAATCTTGAAGCACGTTCCACAGTAAATACTTTTGAATAACAAAATTTCACATATTTCAACTTGTAACGAGGATCCAAGAGAATAGCAACCATGAGCAACATGTTAACTCTATCTGAACTACCCCAATATCTATCAAATTTCTCCTTCATCCTTACAGCCATGCTCCGTATGTAAGAATCACTACTACCTGACCACTCAATTAAAAGGGTTTCAATTTTGAAAACCTCATGAAAGTAAACATTTGCAGTAACATAAAGAGTGCCAGACAATCGTTTGGTAGCATCAAAAAAACGTTTCAAAAACCTTGTTAATACATGTGCACTCTTCCAATCTTCCTCGGTGAGTGGGCCCAAAGTAAGTTCGGAAACAAATGTTGATTCTTCTTCTTCCATTCTTTCAAATGCTTTTTGAAATTTCAAAACAGTTTCCAACATTAAGTATGTAGAATTCCATCTAGTTGAAACATCAAGACAAAGAGATGACTTTGATGTATTTTTTTCTTGAGCAATACATGCTTGAAATTGTTGAGATCTACTAGGAGAACTCCTCACATACTTTATTTCTGCTCGGATACGAGAAATAGAGTCTTGCATTTCACTAATTCCATCTTTCACAATAAGGTTCAAAATATGCGCACAGCATCGTGTATGAAAGTATTCCCCATTTAGAATGAGACCATTCTTTTTGAGAAGTTTGCTTCGTAAATACTCAATAGCAACATCATTTGCACTAGCATTATCTACTGTAATTGTGCCAACATTGTCAATCCCCCAATCAAATAGGCATGATTCAATTACCCTCCCAATCTCTTTTCTTTTGTGACTTGAAATAAGACAAAAGTTAATTACTTTTTTATGCAATCTCCATTCCGTATCAATAAAATGAATTGTCAAACATAAGTATGAGAGATTCTGAATGGAAGTCCATAAGTCGGTGGTCAGACAAACACGGGCTTCTGCTTTAACCAAACAATTTTTAAGTTTATTCTTCTCATTGGCATAGATTTTGAATGCATCTCTAACTAAGGTAGTACTCGAAATTGGCCTAAATTTCGGTTGAACAACTGACATGAATTGTCTGAAACCAACACGTTCAGTGAATTTAAAAGGCAATTCATCAAGGATAATCATCCGAACAAAAGCTTCCCTTGACAAGTCATGATCATATTTCCAAGAAACAAGACCAACCTCACTTCCTGACTTTTCTCTGGTTCGAAAAGTTAAAGTTTGTTGTCCCCTTATCGGCTCGGCAACCTTATATACTAGACTTTTTTTGCATTTCTCCATAACATGTTTTCTCAGTGTTGTTGTGCCATTAGCGGTTGTCCATGCATAATTTGAATTACAGCAGTTGCAGAATGCCCTAATATCGCCATTTTTAATCTTTCGCTTTGTATAATGTGCCCAAACATCGGAGGCCGGTTTGCTTGGCTTCTTGCACTTAATTTGAACTTCTAATGTATCTGTCTCATTTGGTGTAGTTTGAGATATAGGTTGGTTACTTCCAATAACATCACCAGTGGTTGACATATTTCATATGTAACACATATAAATATAGGAAAAATTCAACTGCATGATAGAATAACACATATAAGTTATATAACGACACTACTTATCCACTAGTATTGCTTATCGAAATAGTTAATAGATTTAAGGTTTTGGTGCTAAAGATGGCAAGCAACAACAATTAACTCTTTACGAAGCTAAGGTTGTACAACATCCCACAATAAAAAAACAGAGGAATAAAATATGGGATGATGGTTAACCGTTACCACAACTGAAGGGGAGAACAATGCACGGCTTGGACCTAATCGACGATGGTGACCAGTACGAGTTGATAATCAGCAAGCCGGCAGTGAAAAGCTGATGGCGGCAGCGTTGTTGCCTGTTGGCGGTTGCAGGCGGTGGAGAAGGTTCGACGGCACAGGATGATGGGGTCGAGTTGTTGACGGCTGTGGCCCGTGGGTGGAAGGTGATAAAGAAGGCCCGACGGCGCGGCGTCGGGATGCTTGCGGGATTGGTGCCCACAGGGAATGCGAGAGGCGTTGAAGGGAGAGGCGGGGAAGGGGTGGCTAACTGGCTACGGAGAGGCGGGGAAGGGGACCAAGGGGTGGCTACGGAGAGGCGGGGAAGGGGTGGCTACGGGATTTGAGAATGACGAGAAGAATAGAATGGGAAAGGTCACTTAGATTTAGGGTTAGGGCAGGGGAGTTTTATTTATTTTTTAATTTCTTTTAGTTGGGTGGGGACGATGGGCCTGGATGCCTAATATCTTGAGTGGGCTTTTTTTAATTCAAGCAATTCACGAAATGACACTTGAATGGAATTTTAAAATAAAGAATGTTGGAGCATTCGAATTTCGAATAAAACTAAATGAATAATATACTCTAGTATTAATAATTTATCATATTATTATATATTTAATTATTAACGGATTTTCGGATCAGATTGGATTGGATTTAGATAATAATCCGATCCGATCCATTAATCAACGGATTTGTAAAATAGGAATCCGATCCGATCCATTAGAGTTATAAAACCAATCCGATCCAATCCATTGACAACGGATTGGATCGGATTACGGATTTATCCGATCCATGTGCACCCCTAATAAATATATTGTCGTCCAATTCTTACACTATTTTACTTTTAGCAACAATTTTTTTGGGGTGCATAAATCATCAAAAAGTCAAAATCATGTTGTTACTGGTAAAAAAAACTCATATGGCACAAATTATTACAACATATATTATTAGTGGTTGTAACAATGGAATTTTACGAAAGTTTGAAAATTCTATAGCAACGAAAAATCAAATGAATACCTTCAAACATGTGATGATGAACCCATCATCATAGATGTTGTTGTACTTGGATTCTCTTCTAGTGCTTGTTCCTCCTTGTTCCTTCTCTCGTTGGCCAATGTTGATATCCTTTTTAAGGATAAGGTCATTATACCCCAAAAATGACCATCAGTGCATGCAATGTCAAGAGCAAAAACGTATAACCTCTCAATGAAATTTTGTTTTGTCTAAGTTTATTTTGCAGATCATAATGAAATACTAAATGTCTTCGAAAATCCCATAAATATCATAAGCTTAATACTTTTCACCAATTATATGGGTAGTAGTAGGCACCTATTATGTTCTACAAAATATAAGATTCTGATGAAATTACAAAACCTATTAATTTGATAAATTAGATTTGCACCAAACATTTCAAGAATATCAAGCTCGTTAATTTGTTTGTGCAGTGTAATCAGATCTTAATGGAGAATTGAATTGACAATATTCAAATATTTGGTTTGCATCACCAAATGGAGATTGATTGCTGATGTTCTCCTAACTCCTATGGGAGATGTTTGTTGTATTAAGAATTGTAATTAGATTTTAATTGAAAAATCTATGTAATTACAATTAAAATTAATTTGGTTTCAATTGGTAAACCAAATGAATTTGGGGAAAGTTGGGAATTCTCAAATTTGAAACATGGAGAACTTGGGTGGAAGTTTAGTACCATACCTAGTATTGCTAAACTTTTTGTGGGCTTATATATGAGCTCACACCTCAAGCTCTTGTAGCAATAGTAGAGAGGAGGAATAGAGGGCCACACACACGCGCACGCTCCTCCGTCTCGGGCTTGGGAGAGTCAATTCGAATCTCGGATCTCGATACTTTTGCTAGGGCGCTAGGGCACGCGAGCTCCTCTTTTTATATCCCTCACCCGACGTCGTTTTTCTTCACTCGCAAGAAAACTCCACTCGACGTCGCTCTTGTTCTCAGTTCTCACGCCTGCGGCCCTTTTCTTCTCGGCTGCAAGTTCTCAGAGGTGCTTTCGAGGACGGTCTCATCGGTGTGCGCGAACAAAGATCGTGAACCGTCATATCCTGGGAGTGGATCGACAGTACCCTTCGCACCGGTATTGTGGGGCGAAATCCTCTCTAAGGACAGTCCATTTCATGGACGCTTCGGTGATTTCTGATCTAATCTATTTATTCATTTGTCTGCTGCTATTCGTTTATTGCTTTGCCTTTCCTGGATCACGCCCTATTTTATACTCCTGATTTAATAATTGGTTCCTATATGTACTATATAATCTGAAAATGAATGGGAAACATATGATTATCATTATGTTGATCGTTTCTGTTTCTCTGTTAATTCATTTGGATTCATATAATAAATGTTTATTATACGCACTGATAACCCTGGCAACAACAATCTTAGAGAGGATTTCCGGAACCAATTATAAAACAATGTCGGAAACCATGTCTAAATTGAGGGTTGACATGACGGGTATGCCTGAAAAGTTCGGTGGACAGAACTGTAAGCGTTGGGAACAATGCATGAAGATCTGGTTAACCATCATAGGATTAATCTCGATGCTTGAAACCGACTGTCCTATGGTGGAAATGGAAAACGCCTCTCCCGATAGTCAGAAAGTGCAATCTGCGTGGAAGGAACGCGACCGTATATGTCATGGTTGCATCCTGTTGGCTCTGTCCAACACGTTGTTTGACGTATATTATTCGTCCACGCAGACTGCGAAGGGGCTATGGGAAGACTTGGATCGGAAGTATAATATCGAAGACCTCGGTATTGAGAAATACTCCGTGGCCAAGTTTTTGAAGTTTACATGATCGAAGGGAAGTCAGTTTCTGAACAGGCGCACGAGTTTTTACTCCTGCTCCATGATTTAGAAGATGCCGAAATGAAACTTACAGAGAAGTTTCAGGTAATGTGCATCGTAAAAAAATTCCCCAAGTCGTGGGAAGACTTCGGTATGACCCTAAAACACAGGAAGGGGAAATTTTCTATGGATGACTTGATGATGGCAATTGCCATAGAGGAGGAACACAGGAAACAAAAGCATGTGCTTCCTATCGATATTCAGGCTAAGATCAATTTCATGACCTCGAAGGGCAAGGATAAGAAGGGAAAGGGCTCTAACAACAATAAAATGAAACCAAAGGGTAAGATCTAGAAAAAGGCAAAGAATAAACCATGCTGGCACTGCAATCAGGTTGGCCATTGGAAGAAGGATTGTCCGTCCTTGAAGGCTCAACCTAAGGCTGCAGACGGGAGTCCACAAGTGAATATGATCACTACGGAACTCGGGACTAGCGAGGGGTATGTCTCTGTAAAATCTGAATTATACCATATCCATGATACCAATGAGTGACTCGTGGATACGGGAGTCAATGTTAACATTTATTCTGATAGAACTCTGTTTTCTTCTTATCAGACCTGCAGGGGTAGGACTGCGAAGATGGGCAACGATTCTGCAGCTATGGTGCTAGGGTCGGGACAAGTGAACTTGAGGTTCTCCTCTGGACGTGTCTGGACGTTGCACAGGATGCTGCATATTCCTGACATCAAGAAGAATGTTTTATCTGGCTCTATCTTAATTAGAAATGGTTTTGAATTGAACTTTAAATGTAATAAAATTGTTATTCTGAGACATGGTATTTTTATGGAAAAGGCTATTTGGCTGATTTTGATTTGCTGTTTAGAATTAGAAGTGAGTCAATAAACATTAATGAAATAAATGTTTTAAATTATGTATGTTCTAATTCTGTGTCTCATGTTGTGAATAATCTAGAATCTTGTGATCTGTGGCATGGTAGATTGGGACATGTAAACTTAAATTCAATTAAAAGAATGATGAATTTAGAGTTGGCCCCTAAACACACTATTGATAAAACTCAAAAATGTGAAATCTATGTACAAGCTAAGACACCTAGGAAGTCTTTTCAGTCGGTCTCTAGAGATAGTGAGATCTTGGATCTAGTGCACACAGATATTTGTGAGTTTAATGGTGTGTTGACTCGATACAATAATAAATACTTTATCACATTCATATATGATGGCAGTAGATACTGCTATGTGTATCTAATGAAAACCAAGGATGAAGCCTTAGAGAAATTTCTTATATTTAAGAATGAGGCTGAGACACAAACAGGAAAAGTGCTTAAACGCCTTAGGTCAGATAGAGGAGGTGAATATATCTCTAACTTATTTGATGAACAATGCAAATCGTTTGGCATAGTTTATTAAGTTACGTCCCCATATTTACTGCAATCAAATGGGATAGTAGAACGGAAAAATAGAACATTAACTGACATGATCAATGCTCTTTTACAAAGTTCTGGACTTCCAACGTATATGTGGGGAGAAGCCTTGAATACGGCTTGCCATATTCTGAATAGGGTTCCTCCAAGGCATATGGAAAAATATCCTTTTGAACTTTGGAAAAATAGGAAACCGAGTTTAAAATATCTCAAAGTGTGGGGTTGTCTCGCAAAGGTTTTAGTCCCAGAATACAAGAGAAAGAAACTTGGTTCTAAAATTGTTGATGCGGTCTTCTTAGGTTATTTGGAAAATAGCTATGCATATAGGTTCTTGGTAATTCGGTCCGAGATACTGGGTATAGAAGTCAACACCATTGTTGAACTCTGTGATGCTACCTTCTTTGAGGATGTCTTCCCTATGAAGACTGGGATTCCTTAGAATTTGACCATTGAGGATGCCTCTACATCTAGATCTATTCCTGATCAAGTGGAAAAGATAACGAATGTGGGGGTTGAGACTCAATCTGAACCCAATGATCTTTCTGAAGAAATTGAGCCAAGAAGGAGTAAAAGACCTCGGATAGCCAAGGATCTGGGTGGCAACTTCGTTGTCTACCAGATCAAGGGTGATCCACCAAGTTACAAGGAAGCCCTGGCTTCATCTGAAGCGAAACAATGGAAGGAAGCTATCAAATCTGAGATGAGTTCCATTATGGCTAATGAACTTGGGAGTTGGTTGATTACCAAAGGGTGCTCTACCATTGGGTACAAGTTGGTGTTTAAGAGAAAGCTTAGACCTGACGGATCAATTGAAAAGTACAAAGCCAGATTAGTTTCCAAGTGCTTTAGGTAAAAGGAAGGTATCGATTATTTTTATACCTATTCCCCTGTGACTAGGATGACCACAATCCGGATGCTCATAGCATTGGCATCTGTATATGATCTCTCCATCCACCAGATAGATGTGAAGACCACCTTCTTGCATGGCGATCTTGAGGAAGAGATCTATATGGATCAACCTGATGGGCTTGTGACTCCTGGAAATGAGGGAAAGGTTTGCAAGCTTGTCAAATCCCTTTACGGATTAAAACAAGCACCAAAGCAGTGGCATGATAAATTTGACAAAACTATTTTGTCATGTGGCTTTAAGGTCCATGAATCCGATAAGTGTGTCTATTCAAAGGTGAAAGGTGATGAGTGTATTGTCTTGTGCCTATATGTTGATGACATATTGTTGTTCGGATCACGTATGAAGATTATTAATGAGACTAAAGTATTCTTAAGTAGCAAGTTTGAGATGAAGGACATGGGAGTTGCTGATGTGATCTTGGGTCTCAAACTGACAAGGACAGTTGATGGGATTGTAGTTTCTCAATCTCACTATATTGAGAAGGTACTTGAGAAATTTGGATATCAAGATTGTAAAGCTGTAAGCACTCCTTTTAATTCATCCAAAACACTGTTTAAAAATAAAAGTGGACTACCTGTAGCTTAGCTAAGGTATTCATAAGTGATAGGAAGTTTAATGTATCTTGCAAATTGCACAAGACTTGATATTTCATTCTCGGTTGTAAAGCTAAGTAGATTTACTAGCTGTCCTGACCGTACTCACTGGGACCCTCTGGATCGAGTACTGAAGTACTTGAAGGGAACTATTTCCCTTAGTTTGCATTATGGTAGACATCCATCTGTACTAGAAGGATACAGTTATGCAAGATGGATAGGAAAAATAGAGGAGTTTGAGAGTAATGGTGTTACAGGGTATGTATTTACCCTTGAAGGCGGTGCAGTCTCTTGGATGTCTGTGAAGCAGACCATTCTAGCTCGATCCACTTTTGAGGCCGAGCTGTGTGCTTTGGACACCACTGGAATTGAGGCTGAATGGCTAAGGGAACTTCTGTCTGAATTTCCCATGGTAGGTCAGCATGTTCCTGCGATCTCGGTACATTGTGATAATATGACCGCAATTGCCAAGATCAAGAGTTCAAAGTTCAATCAGAAAATAAGGAGACACATCCAAATCAGACTTAAGACGTTAAGGGATTTGGTGTCTCGAGGAGTATTGGCTGTAGATTTTGTTGAATCCAAAGACAACACGGCAGATCCGTTGACTAAGGGACTTGATAGATCTTTAGTCCTAAAGTCTAGGCTTGGGATGGGACTGAGACCCATTGGGAGTTCCTCTACATTAGCAACCCAACCTAACTGAGTGGAGATCCCACAAAGTAGGTTCAATGTGGTCATAACAAGTTGTTTGGAGAACTAGTTGGCACTCTAATCTTAGTGTGAAAGCATGAGTGTCTTATCCCTGAAAGCATGAGTGTCGTTTAAGCTGCAAGTTTAGGAAGAGCGTAGGCTCTGAATGGGTTCAAGCCATGGGCAGGATGTTAGCAGTGCATCCTTGGAGAATGCCACCTATGTAAGTGTTACTGTGGGCCGCAGTTAAAGGAAGAGGATCTTTCCTGAACACACTCATGAAACAGGATAAGGGTGCATGGCCTTTAAGAGTACCAACCCTGAAGATTGTACCAAGAACAACACTTTATTGTTTCTACCGTATACTTTAACACCAAGGTCTGAAGTTCAAGACGTACTTCACTTCGTTTCTGTTAAAGTGAAAGTAGTAAACTCAGGTAGAGGTTCAAACTGGAAGGTACCTTTACTGAAAGCAAAGTGTGGCAGCCGAAAGAAGTCTCTTAACTCTTTTTAAATCTCTTTTTCAAATTGGTGAATTCGTGGGGGATTGTTGTATTAATAATTGTAATTAGATTTTAATTAGAAAGTCTATGTAATTACAATTAAGATTAATTTGGTTTCAAATGGGAAACCAAATGAATTTGGGGAAGTTGAGAATTCCCAAATTTGAAACATGGAGAACTTGGGTGGAAGTTTAGTACCATACCTAGCATTGCTAAATTTTTTGTGGGCTTATATATGAGCTCACACCCCAAGCTCTTGTAACAATAGTAGAGAGGAGGAATGGAGGGCCACAAACGCGCGCGCGCTTCGCTCCGTCTCCGGCTCGTGCTCGGGCTCAGGAGAGTCAATTCGGATCTCAGATCTCGATACTTTTGCTGCGAGTTTCATTTGGCTGATCGATTAAAATAATCAGACAGACTAATTTGATTTCGACCACATTGGGAAGCTGACTCGATCCAAACGGTTCGATTTAGCCGCGGTTTTGGAATCCAAAGGGACACGCCCGTTGAGGGGCGTTTTCGAAAATCAAAAGTCACTGTGCACTAGGGCACGCGAGCTCCTCTTTTTATACCCCTCACCCGACGTCGTTTTTCTTCACTCGCAAGAAAACTCTACTCGTCGTCGCTCTTGTTCTCAGTTCTCATGCCTGCGACCCTATTCTTCTCGGCTGCAAGTTCTCGGAGGTGCTTTCGAGGACGGTCTCGTCGGTATGCGCGGACGAGGACCGTGAACCGCTGTATCCTGAGAGTGGTTCGCCAGTACCCTTCGCATCGGTATTGTGGGGGCGAAATCCTCTCTAAGTACAGTCCATTTCATGGACGATTCGGTGATTTCTGATCTAATCTATTTATTCCTTTATCTGCTGCTATTCGTTTATTGCTTTGTCTTTCCTTGATCACGTCCTATTTTATGCTCCCGATTTAATAATTGGTTCCTGTATGTATTGTGTAATCTGAAAATGAATGGGAAACGTATGATTATCATTATGTTGATCGTTTCCGTTTCTCTGTTAATTCATTTGGATTCATGTAATAAATGTTTGTTATACGCACTGATAACCCTGGCAACAACAATATTTTGGTGGATACATAGGGCTCTTCATGAGAATAAAGAAGATGTGTTGCATGCCAATGCAAGCCAACACAAGTCATACGAATCACTCTTGTGGCCACTAAGTCATATCAATGGCATTCTCAAGCAAGCAAATAACTTTTCGCCAACGAAAATTCCACCGCCCAAACGTCCACACTAAAATTATTATTACATCTCACACTAAAAAATAATCTTTTGCCTGTTGCCACAAGCCAAACTTCTATATTTAGAGTTTATTGTCACAATGTATTTTTGTTATAGTAAGTTCTCATATCCTAAGATAACAGAGGGGAGAAAAAGAATGTCTATAGATACTAAAATAAAATTTAGATGTGGCAGTCCTTGAAGGTGTTATTCTCCAGTATTCGTCCTTACAGTTTGTTATTAAAGTAATCTATCATGTGATATTTCTTACCAGATTTATGTAAACCCCTCAGGAAGAGTAATTTGGATATAGAGCTTTATTGTAAGTAGAAATTGACCCCATGATTTTTCTACACTCACTTTGAGTGTTTTCCACCTTAAAAGCTCTTCATGAGTCAGTGGTTGTTTTTTCCAGTACTAGGATTTTTTACTCATGATTGTAGTTACTCATGAGTTTTACACAATTCGAACTTTACAGGGAACCCATTTCCAACGAGTTGTATCTGAGTTATAATAATCAATAAGATGGAGTATAGCACCATAGATGACCAACCTGAACGAGACGATCTAATTTTTTCCACCAACAAATCCAAATCCAAGATCGATGAAGAATGGCGTTTCGAGTATGAGTAAGTAATTGGATTTGTCCAACATTTGTGGATGAGAATATGTACAATCATATTCAAAATGAAACTCATCCATGTACACTTTGATTCAAGCACTACAACAAAACATTTGGCAACTAATTTGTCGTGACGGAATTTTCTTATAACTAAGCATCTCATTGTCAACAAAAATTCTGTCATCTAAACTTCACAATGAAATTTTCTTCACACACCACACTAAAATAATATGTTGCCACAACTTTTGGTAACAATTTTCAGTTACCACAAAAATATAGTTATCGAGATTTTGGTGGGGACTAAGTGATAGTGCCAATGAATCGTAACATTATTGGGAGGAGAATAGTAGTAACTAACACTATAAGAAGAATGAGTTGTGGCCACGAAATGTGGCTACGGAAACTTGTGGCCACGATAATTCTCTGGCCATTAGTTTCTCGTAGCCACAATCCGTGGCCACAATCTTCATGTGAGAGTTGTGGTCACGATAAATTCTGTGGTCACTTGTAGTGGCCACGGCATATTCGTGGCTAGAGAACTTTCGCGAGGAGACTCGTAGCTACGGCAACTGGCCACGATGTGTCGTGGCCAGAGTCCAATTCTGTGGCCACAAACCCCCTCTCTGTGGGTATAGTTCCGTAGCTACAACTTAATTTCCTTGTAGTGTAATATTACTATTATGATTTAAAATAATTCACGGAATTTAAAGAGTGTAGAACAAGCAAATTGGATAATTAACCACATTGTATGGATGAAAACCAAGACTTATAATTTCTTATTACTAGAATCGATCAATTACTTCACTACATTCAATTAGTCGTCTCCGATATGTAGCAGCGTCATAGTTTTTCGAGCTTCGACCCTCTAGCCTTGGGATCGTCAAGCGACGACTAGAGTTCATTTTCTCTGCCCCAGGCCCATCTCTCCGTCCATCCAATTCTATCTCTTTATCCTTTTTCCTCCAGAATTGCACTTGCTTTCTTTTCCCTTGATTTCTCTTAATTTATAGTTTTAAAATTACGGTTAAAATGTGATTAAAATATAAAGTTAAAGGATGGAAGTTGGACTAAAAGATACACCTAGGAACGGATGGACGAGCATTGAATCGATCAAAATTGAGGATGCTCAACCAGCTAATGAAGTTCCTCCAACGTTGGTCTTGGATTGCTCCTCCATGCCTCCTTCTCGCTGCAAAGCCTCTGATCGTCAAGTTGTCACCAAGAGGAACGGAATGCAGTGGCTTTGAGGGGCTAAGAGACACCAGAGAAGGATAAAACTTGAAGGAGGAGCTAGAGGGGCTTATTTATAGGTTGGAAAAAGGATGAACTTCGATCGAAGATGTTGCTCAATTCGAGGGAAAACGATGAGATCCGTGGCCATGGCGAGAATTAGGGATGTTCAATATCCAACAATCAAGTAGCACACCATGGCAGAAGATGTGACCTCGATCAGAAAAAGGGGAGAAGAACGGGGTTTGGCATTCCGACGCTCTAGGAAGAGAGAGGAGTCAATTTACCCAGGTTAATATGGTACACATTCTGGTTGGTCCACGTGTACCAACAAAAAAATTCCCAGGTTGAAAATCCTTGTGAATATGAAATAAATAATGGATGATTTAATAAAGCTTTTATTAAAACACGAAAAATGTCTGTAACTTTATTTAGTATTTTATGTGTATTTTTATGAGGCTTTTTATTATAAGTTGATATTTACATGTAAAATATAGTTATATATACCTATATTTTGATAATTTTATTTTTTGTATTGTATATTTTATATTTTTGTACGTGTATTTTATGTATTCTCGATTAATTTTAATACCTATTTATATATTTTTATTATATTTTTCTTAGTTTATATGTACACTTAATTCATTATACATATATACGTTATAGGTATATATAGGTATATTTTACATATGTATTTGAATGTATTATTTATTTTAATTTTATTTTAATAGTTTTTGAATAGTTCTTTTAGTGGTTTTATTTTATTATAATTATGTAAATACATTTCAAAGAATATTTATAATTTTATAAAAATAAAAGAATTTGAGAAATACAAAGAATAAATATATTGAATAAAATATACATGTATATTGCATAATAGGGCCCCCAACTTAAATTTTTCATTAAATCCAAATTAGATGAATCCACCTTCATTAAACAGCTTATTAAAAATTATATACAATTAAAGTGATTTGGTCCATTTTTATATAGTATTGAGAAGATGCATGTTTGTGAAGTTTTTATTTTGACTTTTTATTTTGTGTGTCATGGGCACACTGTGCATTATTTTTCTGCGTACTTAATTTTGTATTTTTATCTACAATATTCATGTTGAGGATTTCATTATTTGAACTGTAAAAATAGTATAAAATATGTTTCAAAAGTAATTGTATAAGAATTAGACGTTAGGATTTTTTGTATTTTTTGTACAATTCTTATGCCCCTATCTCCCCTATTTTATTCCTTATCGATCAAGTCATCATGATGACCGGGTCTCAGGGTCTAGGATCACTCAACACCAATCGTGTTTTATTTATTTTTCTTTACTTCCTTTATTCTTTAATTTTAGAATTAAATTTAAATATACGGTATTTTATACAGTATTTTATATCATTACATAATGCTTATTTTGATAAATTAATGATATATACATGCATTTAGCTAGGGATTTAAGGTCAAAATGAAAGAATAAAGGTAATGGAAAGGAGATTCAGGAAGTCAGGGGCCTGACATTCCGACGCTCGAGGAAGAGAGAGGGATCAGTTGACTTGAGTCAACAAGGGCCAACCTCCAGTTCGTCCACGTGGACCAACCAAAAAATTCCTAGTCGAAATTCTTTGTAAAATCAATGTTAAATAATAAATGATTTAAATTTTTCTTAAAACATAAAACTTGTTTGTAATTTTATGTAGTATTTAATACATATTTTTATTTTTATTGAGCCTTTTATTATGAATTAATACTTACATGTAAAATAGAGGTATATACATGTATTTTCATACTTTTATTTTTGTTTTATATTTTACATTTTATTATTTTATACATGTATTTTATTTTTAAAATTTATTTAAATAAACATCTAAGTTTTTTATGATATTTTTCTAAATGTATATGTACACTTAATTCATTATGTATCTATTTTGTAGGTATATATAAGCATATTTGACCTAGGTATTTATGTAATTGATTTATTTTGATTTTTATTTTCATGGTTTTATTTTATTGTAATTATGTACACATATTCTAAATAAAATTTACAATTTTATAGAAATGAAAGAATTTAAAAAATGTAAAGAATAAATATATTGAATATAATATGTAGGTATATTGCACAATAAGGGCCCAAAATCTAAATGAAGTCATATTCGAGGAGATACCACTGGGAGGATATGTTCCTTTTATTCAAAAGGTTGGATAGTTTCTAGAGAAGGTGCATTCCTCAGGAGGAATACCAAAGTGTCCTCAAATGTCGTCATTCACTTGAGGTTGGAGGGCAATTTTCAGGGAAGAAAACCACATACAAGGTACTCTAATGTGGATTTTACTGGTCGACCATGCTTAGAATGCCAATGATTGTGTATGGTCATGCCCGATCTGTTAGAGAATGGGTGGTTGTTGGATACAGAGATGAGATACCCATAAAACCGGTGATTTCTATGATGTTTTGACATATGGGGCATAGATTTTATGGGTCCCTTTCACAACAGCCAAGGACATGAGTACATCTTGTTGGTGGTTGATTACTTGTCAAGGCGAGTGGATGTTATCCCAACCTGAGCCACTAACAGCAAGACTGACTATATGTTTGTGAAGGACCATATTATTGCTAGGTTTGGGGTCCCAAAAGTTTTGATTTTTGATGGAGGTAGCTACTTTGTGAACTGAGATGTTTTATCATTGGCTAAGGTCTATGGATTTGAGTACCACCAACAGTCTAATGGCATGGAAAAGATTTCTAATAGAGAGGTGTAGAGCATTCTTCAAAAGTCGGTTCGTCCAAATAGGAAGAACGAGTCCCAGCTATTGGACCAATTTATGTGGACTTATAGGATGGCCTATAAGACTCCACTCGGTACTTCACCTTTCCAAATGATCTATGGTAAGACATGTCATTTGCCCGCGGAGCTAATTCACAAATCGAAATGGGCAATCAAGCAAGTAAAATACAGTTGCCACCTAGGGAAGCTTTGTCATGACTTGAACTTGAACAAGCTCGTGGAAATCCGAAATTAGGTGTATAACAACAGCTTGATTTATAAGGAAAAGGTTAAGAAATGGCATGATCTACACATAGGTGCAAGAACTTTGTCCTAGGACAAAAGGTATGATTATTCAACATCAAGTTGAAGATTTTCCATGAGAAGCTCAAATATAAATGGATGGGTCCCTACATTGTTAAGGAAGTATACAGCAACGGAAGTGTAGAGATAGTCAATCTCACAAACGGCGCATGTTCCTTTCTGGTTGATGGACAACTGTTGAAGCACTTCATCAATTACAAAGAGCAGTTGGTCCAAGTTGAGGTTATCGACTTCATGCAGAGCTAGCACAGTGCAGATATTTCAGAACACTCTACATGAAGATGCTACATACAAATTCAACAGCTGAGAAGATTCACCTATTCTTTTTTATTTTACACACTTGCTTTGTTCATTCTTTTAGTGTCCACCAATTTGGTAAAAGCAGTGGACCATAAACAGAAAAAGAAAAGAAAGAAAAAAGCTCTTACACTTCAAAGATACATTCAAAGAGCTTCCACCTAAGGTGAGCGCTTTCAAGGTGCCCACATGGACCAAATATTTTTTATTTTTATGAGTCGGGCTAGCACCCAAAAAGGATTTAGCATCATATAGTGATACAAGTATGGGTGTCAAAGGTATGTTAGATACTTAAAAACACACCCAACAGACGATTCATCACTCTCTTAATGGACACACTAATCAACAACAATATATATGTGTGTATTACGTTAATAAGGTACGTGAGAGGATCCTTGTTACAATGAGGGAGAGAAGAACAGACATCAACCTATGCCATCCATCAACTAGCCTTCCATCTTCACTTTCAAGCATGCCAACTAAAGAGACAGTGAATTGAATGCAGTAAATGATTTATTCCTTAATGTTGAGAATTTGGTCTTTAGAAGAATCTCTTGGACTAGAACTTTGAGTGAAGATTCTACTCTACTCTAAATGCAATCTACACTAATTTCATATCCTTATTCTATATGCATAGAAAGATAGTATGGTGGTTAGGAAGATCGAATTCCTTTTATTACAGCTTAGTTAAGCTTAGAATGTTAGGATCACTAAAATTGAGGGTTCTTAACTAATCAAGTCTTGAACATTCACATGCACAGTCAGGGACTAATCCGACTTATTCGTTCTTTATTTGCTTGAGGACGAGCAAGGTTTAAGTATAGGGGGTGATAAATACGTGATTTATCATCTTATTATCTGATTATTATCCTTATCACTTGGACTATTCAATAAGATTATTTAGTTAATCACTAATACTAACACCTGGTGCCTTATAAATAACAAAACCTAATTAGTGTAATTAAATAACCATATTTTTTGTACTTATTTCTTGTATTCTCTTGCTATTAAAAATACTATAAAAATTAGTTTAACATGTATATATTTATTTTGTAATTATTTATAAATCAAAACACTTAAAAAGGAACAAAATAAGTGAAAATAAGTATTTTTCATTACTTAAAATTTATTGTAAAATTTATATCTTGTATATATATTACATTTTCATTTTGATTCTACATGGAAGTTGTAGATCTCAAAAAGATCTACAACGTTCATGTGAACACTTTTTACTTTAAGGCTTGTAAGTAATTATTTTGTATTTTACATGATTTTAGGTCCTGGGAGTTTTTTGATTAGGCCACATGGCCCAATCTTGTGCTACCACATGATTCGACCCTTTATTTCCTCTCATGTTCCTTCTCTATCTTTGATTTGACCCTGATGGATTGAACCCCAGCCTTTCATTCCCGCGTACCTCCCATCCATCTAATCGCTTTGATCGGATGCCATCAGGTCTCTCCATAAGCACCCTCGTCTCCACTGTTGGATCCAACGACCTTCGCACATCGTCAACCTCCATTCCTAACTCCTTCACACGATGCAGCTCACAACTACCTCCTCTTCTTACAGTCTCACCAATTGAGTGACCTATCCATGTCCTTCTGACTCCATGTCAAACCCATAACCACCTCCTTCCATGCCAGCCACTTGTTTTCCCCTCACACCCATCCTCCAATCATGGAGGAGCAGTTAAACCTTGATGACACTCACTTGGAACCGCTCCTCCTCTTCCTTCTTATATCCCTCCTCCAGCTAAATTTTGGCTCATATGTCTTTACGAGAGGGAGTCCCTAATCCCACCTTCCTATATGTGATACAGATTTGGATAAGGATTGAGTAAACACCATCTGACGAGATCCATGTCATATCCGACATGTAACAGCATGACAGCTGCTCGAGCTTTGGCCCTCTAGCCTTAGGACTGTCAAACGATGACTAGATCTCATTTGCTCTGCCCCAGGCCCATCTTTCTACCCCTCCAGTTCTACCTCCACCATCTTCCTCCTTCAGATTTACCTCTTCTTTCTTTTCCCTTGATTTCTCTTAATTTATCCGTTGCACACACCTCGCCTCATCACCATTCGAACATACTTAGACCATCACCTCTATCTGACGATCATTGCGCTCCATCTTTCTCTTCTTCGCTTCTCCGCACTTGACTCCACTTGCTCCTTTCTTAACCTTGCAAAGGCTGGGAACTCATACAGGGATCCATGTCTACCACCTTCTTAGCCCTCCATCTCATCTATGTTCACTCCAAATAAGGTATGCGCTTCGACTAGTAGGAATTTTAATCATGCATGGGCCCAACAGAGCTTGATTGTGCTCAGAGTTTTCACACCTCGTCGTTCAACTCCCTCACCTCTGACACCACCGCTCCTCTTCTAAGCTCGGCCGACTTAGTGGACACTTGGGGAAGCTTCCCCGACTGTTAGTGGATCATCTAGAGCCTAAGGATATGAACTGCTAACTAGAGCTCTGCTCTCATGCAACCTTACATGAAGGAGGACAATGGTGACATACAGTCACCATTGGATTTGGTCTCATTGACCAGATCTAACGGTCGGAGGTCGTCACTGAGCCATCGATTCGACCCTACATCCAAGGAGCGTCGAGCCTGATCCAACGCACGAGGAAGTGCCACGTAACCTGAGCTAGCCAAACACTCGTACCTAGTCCCCATGTGAGCCACCTCACGTGCCTGGGAAAATTGCAGCACCTGAGCCCAAACTTTCACGAGTTGCATTTAGTTCCAGTGCACAAAGGGCATGTTTGGTTGCTGGGTTGGACTGGGTTGGATTGGGCTGGGTTGGGATGGGTGAATAGTAATCTGTGAGGAGAAAGTACCCTTGTGAATAGTAACCAGGGTTGGGCCAACCCTGCCCAACCCTGCAACCAAACAGGAGTGTGCTGCCTGGAGAATTTATAGATAAGCCATGTTGATTTATTATATTTACATTTATACCACTATGTGGCTATTTTGCATATTTACTCCCAACGACATGTATATATAGCATCACAGTCCTATTTTGGATCTTTTTGTTAATATTTCTATGTTTTTATTGTAACTAAGTCCATAACTTCAATGATTAATATCTTGTGAACTGTAGCTTTGGTCTTGTCTGAAATATTACGCCATGATCTTTAATGTGGTGTAGTTAAATCATTAATGTGACTTATGTTAATTAAGTTGAATTCAGAGAAGTCTACGATTTTTAAACATGATTAATTGCTTCACAAATGCATGATTAAACGACCAAATGCATCAATTGACACATGATTTGGTTTATAATTTAATGACACGATCAGGACCTTTATGCTAGATTTTAAGGGTGCATATGGATCGGATTGGATCGGATTTTGGCTTAATCCGTGTCCAATCCATACTTAACGGATTTTTGATTTTTCTGATCCAATCCATTAAACTTGCAAATCCAATCCAATCCAATCCACCAGATTACGGATTAGATCGGATTGGATCGGATTTTTATTCATCTACCACCACATCATAATCCATGATTAAGTTTGTAGTACACTAAACCTCGACACTTAAATCATGGTTCTAAAATTGAGAGCATGGATAAATGTGAAGAAAAAGATAGTTAATTTTGGGAAATAAAAGAATATATGCTTGTTACAGTTTTACTACGAGCAATCATTGTATAACTAAATAAATGTAACATACATGTAATTCGTAGAGATTGTTGAAGCATTACGTTGACTTTATCGAACTAACCTACATGAAAGAAAATTGTTAAAATTTAAAAAAATTATACGAATGTGAATAAAATAAAATACACAGGGAAACTGACCGCCAAATAATAAATTCCGATTCCTCCATCTGATCATCCAGTAGCTGCAATTCTAAATTAGTGCAATATAATAATGATTTATATATAAAGTCCACATAATAAGAGATCACACATGCCATGATAACACACTCACAAGTCAGAATAAAGTACTAAGAAATTCTAATAATGTAGATACAATTAAAAGTTACAACTCATAAAAGTTTAGTCTTAAAGATAAAAATGAGAAGACACGATGATGAAATCACGAGATACATCTCTTAATTGTCTTTCAATGCATATGATGTCTTGTTTTTACCTAGCAACAACAACAACAACAACAAAGCCTTTTCCCACAATTAAGTAGGGTCGGCTACATGGATTCTTCGCCTCCATTCAGATCTATCTTGGGTCAATCTCGGACTTATATCCAGCAAACCAAGATCCCTTCGTATAGTCTCTTTCCAACACTTCTTGGGCCGTCCTCGCCCTCTCTTAGCTGGCTCAACATCCCAACACTCGCATCTCCTAACCGGTGCATCAGTTGACCTTCTTTGCAAATGACCAAACCACCTTAAGCGGTTTTCTCGCATCTTATCCTCGATCGGAGCTACACCAACTTTCTTTCTGATTGCATCATTCCGAATCCGATCTTTACGTGTATGTCCACACATCCATCTTAGCATTTTCATTTCTGCTACAGCCATTCTCTGCACATGTCTATGGTTCACAGGCCAACATTCAGAACCATAAAGCATAGCAGGTCTCACGGCTGCTTTGTAAAACTTTCCTTTAATTTTTAAAGGCATTTTCTTATCACAGAGAACAGCGGAGGCTCCTCTCCACTTTAGCCAGCCTGCATTTATTCTATTAGTAACATCTCCATCAATTTCTCCATCATGTTGCAAAATAGATCCCAGATATCTAAAAGAATCTCTCTTCTGGATGTTATCGTCACCAATCTTCACCTCGATTCCTTCACCATTGCTTCCATCAAAGGTGCATTCCATATATTCCGTCTTAGCCCTACTTATACGAAAACCTTTAGTCTCCAATGCATGTCTCCAAACCTCAAGCTTCTCATTTACTCCATCTATAGTCTCGTCAATCAACACAATATCATCAGCAAATAACATACACCAAGGTAACTCATCCTGAATGTGACTTGTCAACTCGTCCATAATCAAAGTAAAAAGAAATGGACTCAAAGCTGAACCTTGATGTAAACCAATGTTGATATCAAAATAGTCAGTCTTCCCCGTCGGGGTCCTTACACAAGATAAAGCCCTATCATACATATCCTTTATGAGATTAATGTATAGGACAGGTACTTGTCTCTTCTCCAAAACTCTCCACAGTATCTCTCGTGGGACGGAATCATAAGCCTTCTCCAAATCAATAAAGATCATATGGAGATTCTTCCTTTTAGCTCTATAAATCTCCATTGTTCTCCTCAGCAAATGGATGGCTTCAATAGTTGAGCGACCTGGCATGAATCCGAATTGATTTTCTTTTATTTGGGAAACTTGCCTCAACCTTCTTTCGATCACACGTTCCCAAATTTTCATAGTGTGACTCATCAGCTTGATACCTCTGTAATTTGAACAATTTTGAATGTCTCCTTTGTTCTTATAAAGAGGCACCACGATACTCCTCCTCCACTCTTCAGGCATTTTCTTGCTTCGCCAAATAACATTGAATAGATTCGTAAGCCAAGTCAAACCACGCTCACCTAAAACTTTCCAAACTTCTACAGGGATGTCATCCGGTCCAACACCTTTCCCAGGTCTCATAACCTTCAAAGCCTCCTCTACTTCTTTTCTTTGTACTCGTCTAAAGCATGCACGATTCAAGTAACTTTCACTACTAGCTAGATCACCCAAAGTGATCTCTCTATTTCCTTCTCCAATGAAAAGTTTATGGAAGTATTGCTCCCATCTAGTCTCTATATCCTTCTGATGAACAAGCACGTGACCTTCCTCGTCCTTAATACATCTCACTTGAGAGAGGTCTGTGGTCTTTCTTTCTCTTGCTTTGGCCAACCTGAATATATCCTTCTGGCCCTCCTTAGAGTTGAGATTTTTATACAAAACCTCATAAGCTTTTGACTTAGCTTCGCTTACAGCCTTCTTTGCTTCCTTCTTCGCTATTTTATAGTCTGTGACAGTTTCCTCTGTTCTATCCTTAGACATAACTTTAAAGCAAGCTCTTTTAATTTTTAGCTTCTCCTGCACCCCTTCACTCCACCACCAAGCCTCCTTTTGACCCGGAGCTCCTCCTTTTGACTCGCCTAGCATCTCTTTGGCTACCTTTCGGATACAAGATGCTACTGCCTCCCACATCTCGTTTGCACTACCGCTACAATCCCAAGATAAGTCTTCTAAAACCTTCTCCCTGAAGCTTGATTGCTTCAGCGGAAGATTCCACCACCTAGTTCTAGTGATCTTAGGAACCTTCCTTTTCTTCACCAGCCCTTTTATTTGTAAATCCAAGACTAACAAGCGATGTTGGGTTGTCAAACTTTTTACTAGTTGTAAATATATGAAATAAATAACTTTTTACTAACCATAAGGAGTGAGATTCTAAGAAACTTGTGAAATGTTGTCGCTGCCATCTACGGGTGTAACTTGGCATGCTAAAAAAATAATAAAAGTAAGAATAATGTAGTTGATGTGCAAAATATTTGATGACACATATTATGAAAGTGTACTTACCCAAATTCTCAAGTTCTTCTAGTTCTTCAAATTTCTCCTCCACGTCAACCCAGGATAAAGGAGACTTCAACCAATCCTGAGAACAAATCAAACATTCTACAAGCTTCGGTGTCAACGAACTTCGAAATTGATCAAGAATGCGCCCACCAGTGCTAAAAGTAGATTCCGAAGAAACGGTAGAAACTGGAATCGCCAACACATCTCTTGCAACTTTGGAGAGGATTTCATAATTTGACGAGTACACTTTCCACCATTGTAAGATATCAAAGTTGGAGTCATCTTTTTCACAGCTCTCTCCAAAATAGCGATCAAGTTCTGTTATCCTTTCTTTCTTTTCTTCCTCTTGAAGATGCTTTTGAAATTCATTTTCAAAACCAATATCTAGCCCATATTCATCCTTTTCATTCTCATAAATGGGGTCTCTACCAATATGTTCAACATCAAAAGTTTTACTAGTGGAATGAAGTATTTTATAATGGTCATAGAGGTCATTTACAACATTCATGATCTTGTTGACCAATCTTGAAGCACGTTCCACAGTAAATACTTTTGAATAACAAAATTTCACATATTTCAACTTGTAACGAGGATCCAAGAGAATAGCAACCATGAGCAACATGTTAACTCTATCTGAACTACCCCAATATCTATCAAATTTCTTTTTCATCCTTACAGCCATGCTCCATATGTAAGAATCACTACTACCTGACCACTCAATTAAAAGGGTTTCAATTTTGAAAACCTCATGAAAGTAAACATTTGCAGTAACATAAAGAGTGCCAGACAATCGTTTGGTAGCATCGAAAAAACGTTTCAAAAACCTTGTTAATACATGTGCACTTTTCCAATCTTCCTCGGTGGGTGGGCCCAAAGTAAGTTCGGAAACAAATGTTGGTTCTTCTTCTTCCATTCTTTCAAATGCTTTTTGAAATTTCAAAACAGTTTCCAACATTAAGTATGTAGAATTCCATCTAGTTGAAACATCAAGACAAAGAGATGACTTTGATGTATTTTTTTCTTGAGCAATACATGCTTGAAATTGTTGAGATCTACTAGGAGAACTCCTCACATACTTTATTGCTGCTCGGATACGAGAAATAGAGTCTTGCATTTCACTAATTCCATCTTTCACAATAAGGTTCAAAATATGCGCACAGCATCGTGTATGAAAGTATTCCCCATTTAGAATGAGACCATTCTTTTTGAGAAGTTTGCTTCGTAAATACTCAATAGCAACATCATTTGCACTAGCATTATCTATTGTAATTGTGCCAACATTGTCAATCCCCCAATCAAATAGGCATGATTCAATTACCCTCCCAATCTCTTTTCCTTTGTGACTTGAAATAAGACAAAAGTTAATTACTTTTTTATGCAATCTCCATTCCTTATCAATAAAATGAATTGTCAAACATAAGTATGAGAGATTCTGAATGGAAGCCCATAAGTCGGTGGTCAGACAAACACGGGCTTCTGCTTTAACCAAACAATTTTTAAGTTTATTCTTCTCATTGGCATAGATTTTGAATGCATCTCTAACTAAGGTAGTCCTCGAAATTGGCCTAAATTTCGGTTGAACAACTGACATGAATTGTCTGAAACCAACACGTTCAGTGAATTTAAAAGGCAATTCATCAAGGATAATCATCTGAACAAAAGCTTCCCTTGACAAGTCATGATCATATTTCCAAGAAACAAGACCAACCTCACTTCCTGACTTTTCTCTGGTTCGAAAAGTTAAAGTTTGTTGTCCCCTTATCGGCTCGGCAACCTTATATACTAGACTCTTTTTACATTTCTCCATAACATGTTTTCTCAGTGTTGTTGTGCCATTAGCGGTTGTCCATGCATAATTTGAATTACAGTAGTCGCAGAATGCCCTAATATCGCCATTTTTGATCTTTCTCTTTGTATAATGTGCCCAAACATCGGAGGCCGGTTTGCTTGGCTTCTTGCACTTAATTTGAACTTCTAATGTATATGTCTCATTTGGTGTAGTTTGAGATATGGGTTGGTTACTTCCAATAACATCACCAGTGGTTGACATATTTCATATGTAACACATATAAATATAGGAAAAAATTCAATTGCATGATAGAATAACACATATAAGTTATATAACGACACTACTTATCCACTAGTATTGCATATCGAAATAGTTAATAGATTTAAGGCTTTGGTGCTAAAGATGGCAAGCAACAACATTAACTCTTTACCAAGCTAAGGTTGTACAACATCCCACAATAAAAAAACAGAGAAATAAAATATGGGATGATGGTTAATCGTTACCACAACTGAAGGGGAGAACAATGCATGGCTTGGACCTAATCGACGATGGTGACCGGTACGAGTTGATAATCAGCAAGCCGGCAGTGAAAAGCTGATGGCGGCAGCGTTGTTTCCTATTGGCGGTTGCAGGCGGTGGAGAAGGTTCGACGACACAGGATGATGGGGTCGAGTTGTTGATGGCTGTGGCCCGTGGGTGGAAGGTGATGAAGAAGGCCCGACGGCGCGGCATCGGGATGCTTGCTGGATTGGTGCCCACAGGGAATGCGAGAGGCGTTGAAGGGAGAGGCGGGGAAGGGGTGGCTAACTGGCTACGGAGAGGCGGGGAAGGGGACCAAGGGGTGGCTACGGAGAGGCGGGGAAGGGGTGGCTACGGGATTTGAGAATGACGAGAAGAATAGAATGGGAAAGGTCATTTAGATTTAGGGCTAGGGCAGGGGAGTTTTATTTATTTTTTTAATTTCTTTTAGTTGGGTGGGGACGATGGGCCTGGATGCCTAATATCTTGAGTGGGCTTTTTTTAATTCAAGCAATTCACGAAATGACACTTGAACGGATTTTTAAAAATAAAGAATGTTGGAGCATTCGAATTTCGAATAAAACTAAATGAATAATATACTCTAATATTAATAATTTATCATATTATTATATATTTAATTATTATCGGATTTTCGGATTGGATTGGATTGGATTTAGATAATAATCCGATCCGATCCATTAATCAACGGATTTGTAAAATAGGAATCCGATCCGATCCATTAGAGTTATAAAACCGATCCGATCCAATCCATTGACAACGGATTGGATCGGATTACGGATTTTATCCGATCCATGTGCACTCCTACTAGATTTTGTGATGAATATTTCTTGATTAATTGTGAATTAGGATGATTAGATGGATTTGAAATGAAAAGTGATTGAACTAAATTATGCATTGATGACTTAGGCGATAAATAAATGCTAGATCGGTGATGATATTGTTGGACCTGCAGATAATGGATAAATATAACGTATAGATCATCAAATCAGGAGCTTAATTGTGATTGATTGTATGCTTGTTTGTTTTTGTGAAGTAATTATGATTGTCATCATTTTGTAGAATATGTGTTAAATACATAAAAACACCATAAAATCATGCATATATTGTGTGCTTTTATGCATAGCTTTACTTAAGTAGCTTCTTAAAGTAGCATATCACCCATCTTATGGCTTAATTACATAACATGATCAGTAGTGTCCCTATGTTCGATCATGGACTTATTCATGAGACATTGGACCGAGCCACTCCACGTGGAGATTCTTGCTTAGTCTCTGATAGACCTAAAACTAGCAGTAGTGCAACGAGCTGGTTTTATCATAAACGATTGAGGATCCATCAAATGCACAATTTTTTTTGGAATGTAGCAGATCAGTCAAACGAGTCAAATGTTCGGTTAATATATATTATCATAATAAGATACATTTATCTTATTTAATCATGTATGTATATCATGTATATGTACATGATTTACAATTTGTGTATATTACAAAATATATATTAACTTTTCCTAGTTTGAGATCCATAGTTAAGGGAGTCCTTAGTGATTTTGATTTAAATAAGATGCAGATATTCTTTGCAATAAGATTTATTGTTTGCTAAATTTTGACAACGTAACCACAATCCTTCTAATGTACCAAATTGGTCTTATAAAGGTTAACTACTGCATTTTTTATTCCTTATTAAACTATAAAATATTAATTTGTGAGGTATATTGGAGAGGTATGTGGTTATGTTGTCGAAATTTAGCAAAGAATAAAACTTATAAGCAAGGAATAAAACTTATATGCAAAGAATATCTACGTGTCTACATCGAATTCATCGGGGATAGACCAAAAGTAAAAATGAATTAAGATGTTATTTCCTTATCTCATCTTAAGTTTGTGGGCATGGATATAGGCAGGTAAGTCTAAATGTGGGTATGTAAGAGATGAATGTGGTTATTGTAAGAGATAATTATGGCTTATGTAAGAGAGTGTGGTTCTTAATGGGTGGTTATGTAAATAAGAACAAAGCTCAAAATATCCTCACGATGTAGGTTAAGAAATGGGGGCATCTGACTCAAAGGAGAATGATATAGACAATTATAAATTTGACGACCTACTACGACAGAAGAACCATTATGGCATGCTTGCCTTACTTTTTTCTAATTATCTATTATTGTTGAGTTGTTATCTATCAAGGATCGGTACAACAATGCAGATTTTAGTTTTGACCCATAAATTAAGTTGATAAAGAGAATGTTGCTTGAGCAAAATGGATTACTAGATAGTTTCTATAAGATTACGACAATGATGAGTAAATTAGGTCTTTGAGGTTCAGATTGATGCATGCCCTAATCATAAGAATAACATCAAGATGCAACAAGTTGTAATGTTTGTGGCGAGGATCATTATAGGGTTGATTTGAAGACGAATTTACCAAAAATATCGTGGTACTTTACATTATCCCCATAGCTTCAGAGACTATATTATTGTAGAGAAACTACAAAGGAGATGGTGTGGCATGACGAACATAGATATGATGGGACGTCGAGAATCCTTTTGATTCCCATTGTTGGCATCCGTTGATGGATTTGTCATCCAGATTCGTTGTAGATAAGAGAAATCTAGTAATCAGGTTGTCGACTAATGGGTTTAACATGCATGGATGAAGTAAGGATTAGTCATACTGGTATGTCAATTTAACATTGTACAATCTACCACCTTGGTTGTGTAACAATGCTCATGCATGTTTCTTTCTCTTCTTATTCTCGGTTCGAACAATACCGGTAGATTTTTGGATATTTATCTATGATCTCTAGTATATGAGTTGAAGTACCTCTGGGAATTTAGTACAGAGAATAACAATGTAATCTGAAGGGAAAATTTTCAAATGAGAGTTGGGCTCTTATAGACCATTAAATGTTTACAATGTTATGATATGATACCGGAGTATACACACAGATTATAGAGTAGTTTGTATTGAGTAGAGAATATAAAGTTGTTCCAGTTTTAGCACAGTAGAAATCCATGCTTCTGTGATTGCCATGGATAGTTTCTCCCTATGGATCACCCTGACTAGAGATGAAAAATGGCATTCAAAAAGAATGTAGTGGAAGAGTCATCACCATCACCTAGACTATCAGAAGATGAACTACATGCTCAATTATTATAGTTGGTGGAAAATGCCAATGATACGTTGCACAACAGAGCTTTAAAGAATATCATAACTGGACAAGAATGAACATCTTTTGGAGTTATTATATTGGGCAAAACTGCATTTCAGGCATAATCTGTATGTGATACATGTAGAAAAGAATTTGTTCAATTTATACAGTATTGGCACTCCTGAGAAGACCGAAGACATAGAGAACACACGAAGAGATTTAATGGACATATGTTCCCATCCAAATTTGTCTTTGGTAGAGAATGCAGATGGTTCCTTTTACATGTCAAGTGTAAAATAGATGCTAAGCAAAAACCAAGTAAAGGAAATGTGTGCATATGCCTTAGAACTGAGAATTCAGTATGGCTATGTTTTGAATATTTCGAAAACTAGTTGATCAAAGAAGAATTATTTATGGCTATAAAGAGTCAAAAGTGACATATTTTCATCAAGCAATTGTTATTGATTGCATGCAAGGGTTTGCTCCCAAAGACAATTGTCGATGTTTTAAGAGAGCTCAGCAACTTCTTCAAATGCATTTGTTCATCTAAGATCAGTGCCTTTGACATGAGAATTTAAGAAAAGAATATATCGGTATGTCTATGCAATCTGGAGAAGAATTTTCCGCCATGATTCTTTGATGCAATGGAGCACCTCATAGTACACTTGACGTACAAGGCTAAGGTTGGAGGATCGGTTAAGTACCCCTCGATGTACCCCTTTGAGAGATATAACTAAATACATCAATCATTAAATATTATTTTCTAACGGGTGGTCTGTATAGGAATATGTTCTATCTAAAATGCAAGGTTCAGAACAAGAACAATGTCGAAGGGTTTGTAAATGCACAATACATCATGGAGGAAGTAGAAACTTCTGCTCTAGATACATGTCTGAGGACGTGGAGACCGTTCAGCCTTTAACATAATGGAGTTCCAATCACAGAAGTCGATGCCTGCCTTTTTGTGTTTTGTCTGAGTGAGGAGTCAATTAGAAAGGGAAGGTCTCATATGATAACTTGACGAAAATAAGAAGCGATAGAGTTATATGTTCTAGACAATACAGATGAACATTTGCCATATGTTGAGAGCACATTTTCAGAAAGTAGATACCTATAGAAATTCTAAAATCTTTAATAATGTAGATAGCATAGGGACAAGACATCGACAGATAGTCTGACGTTCGATGAAAGTGAGATGATCGAAAAGTTTTCAAAGACTTTTGCAGTGTGGTTTACATAGCACGTTGGATCATTAGACGTGACTAATGGGTAGTATTCGAAAATGTTACAAGACTTTGTTTTTGGTTCGAATCACGTGGTAAAAATGTTTAAAGATTTCTACGATAATGCATCAAGACTCCAGTCATCGAAATAGGATAAAGGGTTATTCACATGTAATTTAGGTCTTATAGTATCGAGTTCTTGTTACGGTGAGGACATCTTAAGATTTTACGGGATTCTCTGAGAGGTAATGGAATTGGAATATACTATGTCAGCACGAATCATCTCTACCTATTCTCTTGTGACTGATTTTGATCTACAACGAGGAGCTGACATAGACTCACGACATGATATGATTGAGGTCATTTACGTTAGATATATAAGAAGTTTGAGCCTTTTGCCTTAGCTTCTCAAATTAAGCAAATATTATGTGTCTTGAGTAAGTAAAAAGGGAAAGAGATGTAATCGCCTAATCACATTAAGAAGAATGACCTGCATGTACATTGACACAAATGTTGTCATAGAAGAGGGTCATGTTTCGATGGACGTTTCAGAATGAGAACATCCTCAAGAAATTTTATTACTCAATGGTTGATAGGTTAGTGAAGGCAGCCTCAATCTTATTAATCTACGTTTTCTCATTAATTTTATTTCTCAATGCTAATTACGTAAATTATATTCAATGTAGTAATGGTGGTGATGAGAAGAGGCAGTTCTTCCTCTGGGAAAGGCGACTTTAACAAACATGGTGGTTCTCGACATGGTGGTCGACCGTCTACATCCTATTTTGGTGTTGATAGATGTTTTTTAAATTAAACAAAGTACATATTTAATTTTAAATTGACATTATTATTATTATTGTTGTTTTATAAATATTTCTTGATATGTTGTGGTGTTTTCCTTTTACAGTCAGCAAATCATGGGACCCACAAATGAGTGCATTCAAAACTGCATCACTCTTGAGATGGAGGTTCTTGTGCACCTGCTCCAGTACGTGGAGCCTACTCCGACGCATCCATCCCCTTCTGAAAAACATTAGCCTATTTCTCAGTTTTCATGCCACAAGGATGAGTCGATGCCATATGTGAAGGATGTATGAGGCACCCCTACCACGACTCGTCCTACCATTTCCCCAATTGTGGCCTCAGTCCCACATCGCTTCTTGAAGATCCTACATGATGGGTATCTCTTCATTATGGTTCTGAATATAATTCTACTATGTTAAACTTCTACGATGAAATTAATCGATACAGTTATACACTAAAGGATTAATACAATGTAGAGAAGGAGTTGTGTAAGGTCAGGAAGAGGTTCCAGGTTTGTGAGGACTACAGAGGGACTCGTATGAGTCTGTCTGACTGGAAAAGGATATTGGATGGTGTCTATGTGAGTAAATTCATCTGTATCTATTTGAGAGTTCTTTTGACTCAGATATATTTGATGAAAATGCTTATCAAATGTAGAACACTTACGGCATCTGTTCTGAGCACACTGAAGAGATGTTACATATCTTGTTGACTTACCTAGCGAGTAACATGAGTACATATAGGATTTACAGTGCCAAAAAGGTTACATTGACCAAGTTGGATGGGAAGATTATTTGGGAGAGGGTAAAGGAAGAATAGGAATTCTTCCTTTACCCTCTTTAGAGGTACTATATTTTAATTTTCTCATTGTTATTTTTCATATAGTCCTTAACATCCTTACCATATATGTTTCCAAATAGATGGAATCGATATTGTGATCTCTTTGCTTCTGAAGATTTTGGGAGGCATTCTCTTGCAGGAAGGACCAACAGAAGGAAGCAAGAGATCAAATCTAATAGTGGTGTCAAGAGCTTCAGGGTGGTGAGAGTTGAATTTGTATGAATTCATCACAATTCAAAATATCACTAACTTCACTTCGATTGTTAATTTCAATCTTTGTGACAGTATGAGGCGCACAACATGAATCGATACTTAGGGAATGGTGGGAGAAGACCCACATGTGGGGCGATCAATGGTCTACACATGAAGCCGAGGTTGTTGTAGTGAGGGCTTCTTTGATGTTCACAATCTTTTAATTGTTGAATATAAACTTTAGGTGTATATTGCAAAAAGGTACCTTTGACATGCATCCCGCTATGATGAGCTCTTCGCGGAGAAGTATAACTCCCTTTCCGTTGAGGACCGCCTTCTATCTAATGATAAGGTATGATAGAAGGTGATCGATGGACGACACGTTAGTCCCAATAGTTAGCAAGTCTTAGGGGACTCCACCCCAAATTCTCGTCGGAGTTTAGTTGTGGCACTCTAGGTACCATAAGTATATATGGTCCACCACCATCGTGGTATTCATATACATCTGCAGCACCCCCTCTAGACCTGACACAGATTAGCAAGATTTCCACCAATATTGAGAGCATTTTGAATTTCATGAGTGGCGTGGAGAATAGACTCAATGTCCTCGAATCCCGAATCATTGCTCTGTAATATTACATATCTCATATTTTATTTACGTTGCACGTAATATTAGTAATTTATTTTTAAAAATATAGGGGCACTTGTTGGGGTGGAAAGAAGGCCATCAACTATCACAACTATCACAGTGATCAGAGTGGTGAGGATGGGGATGACAACGAAGATGAGGATCAACTTAGGGTCGAGACAGAGCAGTTGATTCATCGGGGAGTCATTATCCAAGAGAGGGATGTCAAGACGGAGGAGAAAGCATAGAGAAAGAGATAAAGAGAGAGACGAAAAGATCGGGGGTAGGGGACCCTTCACATATAAAAGAAGTGAAGGATCTAACAGTCCATAACAATATTGTAGTATTATTGTAACTTATAATTTAGTATTCGCAACTCTTTGTCATTAACATTATGGTGTTAAGTTCATATTGTTAAGATATATTGTGTTGTTTGTATGTGAATGTGAATATAAGTTGAATGTTGATATACTTGTCACATAGGTTGAGAATGTGCTTGTAATGTTATGCTTGATTGTGAATGTGGTAACTATAAAAACTGTTGTATACTTGTAAACGTACGATTTTTATATGATTCTGCAGTTGTGGTTAATCGTGGAGGAAGAGGGAAGGAATCGATGAAACTGAATCAGGAATTGTTTTTTTATTCTAGAATCATGAAATGCGACTACATGTAGTTCCCTGTGGGACTGCATTCTGTGTGTTTTTTAATATATTGGCATTAGTTACAAGCATAGGGGACCGCAATGCTCACATAGTACGAGAACATTGTGACCACATTGTGGTCGTAACCACATTCGCAGCTGCGTGCATGATACGGTGGCACTTGCGACACATGTAGTCGCATATAGCAAAAACGACTACATTACAAGCATAATGCGAGCAGAATGAGACTACATTGGTGCTCGAATTATGTGTAGTTTCTTGTAGTGACATCTTTATTACTTAATAAACAAGCAATCTTATCCATCATCTTCGCCAACCTTACTACAATATTCAACAAACGCTAGTTTCCATAAACCAGACTACCAAGAACAAAATGTATGTGAGAGTGAGTGAAAAATCACCTTGCATGATGAACACATGCTTAATCTTGAGCCACCTATCTACACACTCTTATGGAATAAATGAGTACATGTTCCACAAAAGCCCTCCATTGTGATGCATTGGCATCTCAGGTTTATGAATGACATATATAGAAGGTCCAGCAACTATGTGAAGTAGATGTGCATGGTCTCCCACGAGGTGCCTTGACATCTGAGGGTTACTAAAAAACACATGTTGGAGGGACAAGCAACTAGTAGATACATGAACCCTGGTAGGTATTCAATGAGGTTACCTGACCGTGGGGATGTCTTGGTATCAAAGGGTTATAAGTGATATATTAAAGGGTTGGACAACTCAGTGTATGGGCAAAATAAAGCTAAAACATAGGAGGAATGTGAAGAAGGTATTTGGGAGGAGAGGAATGGAATGAAATATCCATTTTTATTTAAAAATAGCTAGGACTAAACACTTTAAGTAACTAACTGCAAAGTAATAAGAGGGCATTCTTTTGTAAAACAAAGAGCTCTATATAGACATTTTGCAAGCATGAAGTCAGCTTGGGTTCTTTCTGCAGTAAGTTTGCAAGGTATTAATGTAATATCCTGGGATTGCAGGGGCATTTACATAAAAAAACCAATCAACAATAAACCATCTAAACACATGATTCGCCAGAATAGACATTTAAATTTCCTGATTTTATAGTAATAGTAAAGCAACATTGTAAGCCTCCATCGTTCTCAACATGTGAAACCAAATACCAAATACAATGCAACGAACTACGCAGACTACAAGAACCCAATGAAGGCACTCTCACAACTCACAAGAGTACAATACTATCTACAAGATATACAAGGATATACTGTAACAATACATTATAAAATACAAAGGAGAAGAGCACGATCCCACTTTCAAAATATGCAAACTGGATGTGAAGCAAGTACAGCTTGTGTAACTCTTCGTGCATATTAACCCGAGAAAATCACAGAAAAGCCTTCAAGATTTATTCATCGCTTGAAAAGCAGTTCTTATATTAGCAAGCAATAAACGGATGTGGATTAATGGGCAGACAGAAGATCTTCATAAACCATGGAAACCAAAGTTAACACGAGATACCGGCAACTGGGCGCCTCTGATGCCAGACTTGCATAGGGGGCATAGGGCATTAATCCTGAGCCACTCATCTACACATTTCTTATGGAACAAATGGGTACATGAGAGCTCCCGCAGCTCGTCTTTGTCGACATACATAGCCAGACAAATGCAGCAAACCTAAAGCAATTCCGATCAGACTAAGCAGTCAGCGAACTGAAGATAACAACGGAAATATAGAATACAGTATGCAGATCAAGGGTCAGGGTTGCAAGAGTGTCATCTGTGGGTAAACAAAAACAAAACATAAATGTATTTATAATTTCACATAGCGCACTCAAGCACTCGTGCCTGCTCATCACAAACACTTATGCATGCACCCTTTCGGTTACAAACATAATGGACTTGAATGTCGCAAAACAGATGTACAACAGGCGATATATCGTATCACATGGATATCAGCTTTCAATCTAACCAACATGTCTTCTCCCAAGATATCACCATCTTTTGAAATATCGAGCCATGTATGCAATTACGCCAAAATGTAAGAAGCAAAGCGCAATTTCCCATTTCGGCCAATTTAATCAAGATGAGGTCATTTATCTCAATCTCACTTTGAACTAGTATCTCACAGTGCAAGATAACTAGAAGGCTTTTCGAGGTTTCTTTTCATATTCTGGTGTTGCTTTGTTTAAAGTTTGCCTCTTATTACTCACAAATGAGCTTTTCAACTATTTTCAATGGAATTTTTAAGGATTTTTTAGATTTTACGAGGTGCTTTCTAGGAGTTTTTGGGCAGATTTGCTCTCGACGATCTCATAATTCTCGTCATATTTCTCACAAATGTCATATATGCATGTTTTAAGCATAAACTTGAGTAGTCCTGAGAACCAAGTTGTTGTATACGTTAAATAAGACTCAAAACCTGCTTGTTATTACTACTGCTTAAAACTTTTAAAATTAAAAGTGTGATTTTTTCAACCAATTACAAGATCATGTCACCATCCACTGTGCGGCCCCCACCTTGCGTCACCGCCCACTATGCAACTATGTGACCCCTCTATCTCCGTGTGGCCCCTTTCTTCGTGCCCCCGCCATGTTCCCCCGCCCACCGTACGGAACCTCCATCTCCTTGTGGCCCCTTTCTTCGAGCCCCCACCTCCCCCCGGCCATTCTCTCCGTGATGTGCACCTCGTGCCTACTCAGCCGGTGGTGTCGTGCGGCCATCCAAGCCACTAGCAGCTGTCCTCACCGCAGCCAGCAGTGACCTTTGTGGCCCTAGGCTCATCTTGCAACCCCCGCTTTGTTGCACGCATGGCATAGACCATCTGGGGCTGCCTTAGCCGCCTACATGGCCATCAGCAGCCAGCCCCTTTATTCATTCTTTGCTTTGAGTCTGACCAGCGAGGATCAGACTAGCAGCGATGCCTACCGCTCCGGATGACTTCTCGACTCTCCTTTCTACTATAGTCTCCACTGGCAGTTCATCTCAATGCAAGAGAGATAGTAGTTTGACTATATATTAATATTAGGGACTTTTTTTAGATATCTCTATTATTATATTTAGTTCGCCACTATATAAAGATGTAGCGGCCCTCCTTTCTGCATGGAATGAGGTCTTCTCTGTTCGAGGAGCGAAGAAAGCCGCTCGACAAAAGAGAGAGGAGCGAAGAAAGCCTGCCAGCTGAGATTCGTCGAATCTTCATTCCTCGCTTTCTGGATCGAATCCTCTCCACCTGCTCAGCCCGGATTGAAGCTCGTAGTCTTAGAAAGGACTAAATGCATTATTTTTGCATTGGCATCTCACATTCACGCCCCCGTTTGACTGCCGCTCAGGGATGTAGTTGTAGATATGTTCGTCTCCGTGGGTTGTTGGCTCCACCTCAGGTATCCTTCTGCGACATGTTGTTGTCGTCGCCATATATAATCTCTCAGTTAGTCATATCTGCTTCGCTGCGGGTCAGCACCTTCGAAAGAAAGGGAGGACTTCATTCAAGCATAGGAATGATTACGCCCCCCGGTGACCGGCCTAATCAGGCTCTTTTGGGCGGGAGACAATCCTGCAAGCGTCATGGCCGGGAAAGACAGATCTAATATCAAATGCGCTAATTCCGCGGAAAGAAGCATAGGCATTTTTACGTCCCTCGGTTACCGGCCTTGAAAAGGCACTACTGGGAGAGGGGCAACCTAGCTAACAAATTTTCGTATAGAATTGCTTTTTGGGCTTCTGACTGCTCCTTTCCATTTCGAGATATAAGGGTAGCTAATAGGTTTGATTAACATAGAGGAAGATCACTACATCACTATCACTGGGCATAGAAATCGAATATGGGATGGGCCCATTGAGACGTCGGCTACGATGTGCCATTATCTGACTTTTCTCAAGCTGCTTTATCATGCCGCTCTCACTTGATTTTCATGTCTATCTAACAGGCGCAGATAGGATTTGAGAAGGGTTCTTGGAATTGTTGTCCCTAAGTCTTATATCCTCAAACTAATTCATCAAGTTTCTGATCAAAGACTGACAGAGGCGTTCCAATGGACATTACGCCCTTGTTATACAACAACCACTTAGAGGAAGGGGCAAGAAGATCAGATAGGTGCATTAGCTAAGGGAAGTTTCGGGAAATCTATCAAGATTTTCCAACTCATTCGAACAGTACTACTAGCTAACCGCACCCACCTGTACTTATACTGCCCTCTCTGACTTCCGACTTAGTTCGAACTGCGAAGAAAGATAGAGAAGAGAGATCCCGGCTCACTATCTACTTCAGTCACCTCTCACGGCAAACTCACGTCCTACCAATGCTGCAGTGAACACCAACCCAATCTCGATCATGTTGCAAGAGTGATGAATCTCGGATTCATCACTCTAAATCTCATTTATTAAGCCCAATTCCCTAAAAATCAACAACATATCTGCATCTATTCTGCATAATTAACATCCATGCATGTTTTCATAAGAATTGCATTTTAGCATTAATTTCTGCACCAAATAAGAAGCCAAAAATCCAAGCCACAGTTGACCTGTAAATAGACTAACTTCCCCTAATTTAACTCCTTCATGATAACTCCGACTAACCCAAAACCACTTCCACTATGTACATATCACTAACAAGAATAAATGAAAAATACAAAAAAAATCACTAACCCTGATAAGTGGATCAAAAACCCAAATTCTATTTTCAGGATTTTCGGACTAAAAGCCACATATCTTCCCCATCCAGTGTCCGATTTAACCCCACTCACTTTTGAACTAATGCACATTCAAATACCTTCAAAACAAGACCAAGTTCAAGTGAATCGGAGTTCGTATGTGAAAGTTGGGTTTTGGGCCTGTTGTGTACATTGTATATTTTAGCGGTCTTTTGACCTGTATTCTATGTAAATATTTTCCTTATCATTAAAAATCCAAAAAAATTAGAATTGGGTGTCTTTTATTTATCTTTGAGTTCTCCATATTTTTTCCGAATTTTGTATCTGATTTAAAAATAACAAAAAAATTATAAAACCCAAAAATCAAGGTATTCCACGTCATCGTATTAAAAGGCGCGCCTCGAGGCGGTCGAGGCGTACGCCTCGAGGCGAGGCGGGCCTTTTTAGCCTCGAGGCGTGCGCCTCGGCCTTGTCCAGTGAGGCGTGCGCCTCGACTGGCTGAGGCGTAGCCTCGAGGCGTTCCGCCTCGAGGCGGTCGAGGTGTTTTCCGAGGCGTTTTTGTTTTTTTTGAAGATTTATTGTATGATTTTGATAGTTACATGGTGGTTTGAGAAGCTTATAAATATATACTTGTTTAGGATAATGATTATACAAGTTAAATGCCTAAATCTGATGTTTCTTTCGTACTCATAACTCCACATTTACTATTAATTACGTGTAACTATTTCAGCAAACTACTTCATATTTACTATTAATTATATCTAACTATTAATTTATGCAAAATGTATGCTTAAAGTTGATCTCTTTCATATTCATATGCTTGAATTTGACCTATTTCATATTCATATTTACCATTAACATGCCAAATTATTTTAGTGACGCTTACTATTACATCCTTAAACATATAAAAATGTGTATACGAATTCGAATCCTCATAAAAGAAAAAAATTTGGGTATGGTATAAAAATGTGCAGCGAGACCCCCGTTCTGGTAGGGTATGGTGCAACAGGGGGGATGCATACAATCGTTCTTCACTTGGGTATAGTAGACCATATAGTTAGGATTCAAATCATATGATTCATATCAACATCTTGGATATTTATAATGACAACTATAGCCAATCCCTTTTAGATAATTATTTAGTGATATTTATAAGTTATAACCAATGATTTTCGTTTGATTAGGTAGAAATTTAGAAAGGTTTATGGCATTGAGTCATTGATATATCCTTTTTTCATGTTCTTATCTTCATAGTATCATCATATATTACATTGTTATATACTATATGTTTGTCAGATTATATTATTTCATCAATAAATATATGTATTATATATTTTATATTTATTTTTCTATACAAAACTGAGGCTTACGCCTCGACCGCCTCGAGGCTACGCCTCGCCTCGCTTTCAGGGAAAACGCCTCGTTCCGCCTTTCGTTTTTTCAAACCTTGTTCCACGTACATGGGATACCCTAAAAATTCACTTTTTACATTTGACTGATTTTGGCTTTGATGTCTTCATGAAAGTTGTAGATCTCATCGAGACGAGCAATTTTCGTGAAGGAACTTTTTCGATCCGAGGTCATTTGGTATTTGTTTGTGATTTTACAAAAGATTTTATCTCTGATTTTTCTGGTGCTGACACGTGGCCGCCCCAGAGGCCGCCACATGTCAGCGGTTTTTGGGCCTTTTATATTTCCGTTTTATTTAAAAAAAATTAATTAAAACAAATAGAAACCACGCACGTGCAGCGCACGTGCCACCCCCGCACGCGCTTCGCACGTGCAACACCCTCTCTCACCCCCTCGCCACGTGGCGCAATCTCAGCCGACCGATCTCGGCCGATCGGGCGGCTGAGGTGCGTCGTCTTCCCAACGTCTTCAACCTAACGCAGCCCCCCCCCCCCCCCGAAACCTCCGCCGCCGCTACTTCCGCAACGGCCACCCGCCATCTCCGCCTCCGTCAACCTCGCAACCACCCTCCATCGCCCTACCTCTCTCTCTTCCTTATTTAAGAGACCTCAACGCCATCCCTGACGATCATCCGTCGGTTGCTTCAAATCTGAGAAGAGGTTGGTGGTGACAGCCCGACCTCCCCTCCCTTTCCGACGAGATCCGAGCACCCTGTGCTCGTCGCAACGCCACTCCGGTCGGCCTGCTCATGCTCCGGCTAGCCGTCGAGCCAACAACGACATCTTCACCTTCAACTCTTCATCTTCACCGACCACGCTTCGTCAACGACACCACCAGTGGAACCAGCTCCACCGCTTACGATCATCTTCTCCGACTTCCTTCGACGACGCCGCCTCCAGCCACTTCTTCAACCTCCAGCAGCATCATCTCCTACGTCCGCTTCTCCGACAATCACCTCCACCATCACCGATTGTCTCCGCCTCGACATCGTCTTCTTCGGTCCACAGTCATCGGCACTACCTCCGACACCACCGCTTCCACTCTATTCATCTTCGACAACGCTCCTCCTCCATCGCCATCAACGCTGCACCGACTTCAGCTCCGCCTCGCCTCTGACAATCGTCGACCAAGCACCAGCATCGGAGCCCCGCCTCAGCCACTCCGCTAGAGGCTCCGATCCCTCTCCGCTAGCGCCACCAGCCGCAGGCCGGGCTCGAGCCCGAGGCCCCAGCACGTGCGAGGCACGTGCGTGGGGAACTCCAGCCCAGACCCCAGGTCACGTGCTGGGCACGTGACCTTTTGGTCAAATTGCGGCAGGCCCCCTGGAGGTTCTCCATTTCGCAGATCAGCCCCTCCAGCCCGAGGTCACGTGCTCTGCACGTGACCGTTTGGCCATTTTGCAGTTCTATCTTGAAAACTTTTGGTAATTACATTACAGTCCACTGCATTAATTTCATATTTATTTATTTATTGCAGTTATACCCCTGTGCTTCCTCCCTATTTTGGACTTCCTTATCGCATTATTTCATCATTAAAAAATTGCATAATGTTTATAATGTTTGTTGCTTCATCCTCTACACCTGGACATATCGTGGATACTTTTGTGATTGACGGGTAATTAACAATTATTTGTTCTGTGGAAATTTGCATTTTTTTGCCCATCTTATGCTCTTAAATTCATAGTTGATTAACTGATGATCTAAAAATCCCCGAAAAATCATACATTGTAAAGATAATTTTGTTGACCTTGTGCCCAGAAAGATTTGCATTTGCATGCATCATTTGCCCTGTAAAAATCATTTTGCACATTTCACTATTTAATTTTTAATAAGTATTAGATCTCACATTTTTTAGGGTTAGGATTTTTCTGAGATCAATCACTTAGTGATAGATCTTAGATAAATTTGGTCATCGAAAATAAGTAGGTTTGATATTTATTATAATTAAATATTGAAAATCATTCTGTTTGCATTTAAAAATTCATAAAAAATTCATATTGCATTCAAAAATTCCAAAAAAATTACAGTGCATCCGTTTCATCATAATCTACATTGTGGCCAAGTTTCGTATTTTTCGGACATCGTTTGAACATAGCCGACATTTTAGTCCCTAAAATAGGCCAAAATTGCATCTCGCATCCATTATTTGCATTGAAAATTCTAAAAATAGACCGCCTCGAAAACCGTGCACGAATCTTGATAGACACAACTCTAGGTTGTTACTTTGCCTCCTTGTGATCGACATTGGGACTTGCCCAAGTAAAATAAACATAAAACCACGAGATTGAAATTGAATAATTATTTGTGGTTATTTTCTTGACTGTTTCCAATCGCCGCCTACAACGAACGACATTTATTATTTTCACACACTAAGATTAAAATCAACTTTTAAAGCGGCGTTTCCGGACTCGTCAGATGGCGCCGTTGCCGGGGAGGCAAACGGCTTAGTTTAGTGTTTTGACATTTTTCATTCGGTTTTCCGCTTTCGGGTAGTCTGACCCCCGAATTTTTCATTGTAAATCCCATTTATTCCCTGCATTTATTTTTCAGCATTTATTTTGCGTATTTTATTTTTGAGTCACTCTCTTACATTTTCTCTCTTATTTTTCTTGCGAGGTACCCGGCGTACGTGGAGCGGTTTTCAAGAAACCGACGCATCTTCACCGACATCCGAGAAAGCCGCAATTAATTTAAGATCGAGTCGAGTCGTGAGAGAGCGTAGAGTCTAGATTTTTAATTTCTACAATTTTATTTTCTTGCTCATTTACAGCGGTGTCTGTTTGGACTCTCGCGCATGTAAAAAAAGACCTTGAACTTTTCTGTGGTGTGTCGTGGCCTGTTTCACTCTCCGGTGAGGGTGAGGCCCGACTTGAGTGGCGAATATGATAGACCTGCACATACGGCTCTCAGAGCATTTATATTTTTTCTTGTGCTCGTAAGACTTAAGCCACACTGCACTTAATTGAGACGCACATTAGATCGTTCAACTTAGCCAAAAATTTAACTCAATTATTCCCGCTAATAGAACTTTCTGCTTAGATGCGCTTTTTTATCGGCTTGCATACATATAGAATAATTTCTCAATTCTGTCTAGCATCCCACATGAAGATTGCGAGGAGGCACTGTAAGTCTTCTAACTGAGCATTCATCATAGTTTTCCGCGTGCATCATCTTTTCCCGACTTTCTCCCTCTTGTTTTATCACATAAATCTAAAGGAAATTGGGACTGGACGGTAGACGTGTATTTGTGCTCATCTAATTTTTCAGTGATCACCTCATTAAAATTGGGACTGTTAAATATAGCCGATCTTAAGAACCCATAAAATCAAGAATTTTTGCGGGAGAGCAACCCCGACCTTGGATGATTTTATTTTTTCTGAGTGAGCGAGAGACGACACTTAAGGTTAGAGCCAAGCTCCGACACCTATCAGCTCGCTAAATTTTTGCCACGATTTATTTATCACCAACTAAAATTGAAAAGATAATAGCCGAACTCTTACAGCTTCATTGTGTGAGTTGGTTAATCTGGGGTTTGATTTGTGTTTGCATTGGTGTGCGTAAACCGATACCTAAGATCAAAAGCCGCACATTTGATAAAAACTCTCTTCCCGTGCGATCATCTCTTTCCTCTCTTAATAATGGAACTCTTGTCCAAAAACACTCGCAGACCCAACCCTTCATTCCTTTCAGCTCTTTCAAAAATAGCCGAACGATTATCCGAGAATCCATCAGAGCTATACTATGAAAATGAATTCGTATCGGTTAGACCCAAAACACCCCCTCAGCCACCAATAAATCCATCTCCCTATGCTAATCCGACTTGTTTCATGAATTACAACCCTCTGTATTCAGAGCAGACAAACCAACAAATTATTGAGGGCTCTACTTCCTCATTTATCAATCCTCTTTATGCTGATCATACTATTCATCCTTCATATTCGGTAAATGTCAATCCATTATTCATGGGAGATGATAACCACGTGATCGAATTGAACACTTCTTCGCCTCTTCCATCGATCTTGAACACCAGTGAAAAATCATTGTCTTGGATTGAACATAACAACCCCCTCTTCACTCATACAGAGGACTGGGTCGATCCGACCACTCAAAGGATTGAACTCTCCTCGGACCAACTCCACATATCTAGACCATATGAGCAGCCACCTTCCATGATTATTGAGGAGATACTTTCAGAAAACGATGATCATATATCGGATATTTCAAGAGACCCCTCTCCTAGTACAGATAGAAAAATGGAAGAGGACATTCAATTACAAAAACATACCCCAACTGCTCCCATGCTTGGTCATGAAGAGATTTTGGAGAATATTTTGAGGATGAATAAGAAATTTGATTTAATGGAGGATAGATTTCAAGAACTTGCCAATCGACTAATCTCTGGTAGCTCGGACATGAAAATGAATGGGGAAATGATTGGATCTGAGAATGAAAATTTTGAGAAAATTCAGGGACCTAGGGACGATTCTGACAATTTCACTTCTACACATTGCTCCCCTAGAAATGACTATGCCGCGGACTATCACTCTGAATATCAAGGCTCCTTTTCATATGAAGAACACACCACACCAAGGCCTCAAATGTCGGATTTCGGTTTCGTTTCGGTAACCCCGGAAAAGGAATTTCGGTGGAATTTCGGTGAAATGGCCGGAAATTCTGGAAATGACTTGAAATCTCAATTTTTTTTATGAAATTAAGATTTCGATGTTGGTCAATCATTAAATGAGATAGAAATACACATTTTTGTTATAATAATAAGTTGTTTTCATGATGAAGGCCTTAAATATCGGTTTCGATCACCATTTCGGAGACTGGCTGGAATTTCGGTGAAATGGCCGGAAATTCTGCAGACTTGAAATCTCAATTTTTATAAAATTAAGATTTCTGATGTTGGTCAAGCATTATTTGAGATAGAAATACAAGTTTTTACTATAATAATAAGATGTTTTCATGATCAAGGCCTGAAATATCGATTTCGGTCACCATATCGGTGATTGGCTGGAATCAAATTTTGGTACATATGATAATATTAATTTTGAGTTTTGACATTGAAATTTTCCTTCAAGCCCAGAAAGAAGTAAAGAAAAGCAACGATTTTATATGCATAGATGCCTTTCAAATTGAAATATCATATATTCATATTATTATTATACAAGTCCACAACCACAAAATTACGTAACATGACACATGAAATTCCAATCACATAATGTGCATAGACAGATGCACTATCTTACTACTACTAGTAGTTTAGTACCACATTTATTTATCTGGGAGAGTGGGAATGGCATTTAATCATCCAAACCAAGAATTCCGAGGAGGATCCATGTATCATGTATGATCCCTTCCTCCATAACGTGACCTGATGGTGTCCCTATATTCCACGTAATCCTCCCATGTCATATAGGAGTACATGGTTTTGTAGTCCATTAAATACTCCTTGTATTCATGCTCAGTCACGTATGCAAGGAAGCCGCAGAATCACGCGGAGGTCGACGTGAAGAGGATGCAACGTGAGAACCTCGAGATGAAGAAGATGGAGCAGGAGCCGCAGGAGGAGAAGCCATCTGAAGGGGTTGAGATGGAGGTACTGCAGGGTAATAATCTGGAAATATACCATATCCTGATCCAGCGCTTATCTGGGATTGGGAAGAGGTATTGGTATATTGTTGTTGATTTCTCGGAAATACCCCATAAGTACCACTGCTATAGCCATATGGCCCATATCCGGGAGGGAAAACAGCATATGCATCATTTTGTTGCCCTTGAGATCCATATCCACTGAAGGGGCTTGAAGTTGTCCCGCCAGCAAATATTTAATCTCCAACATCCATACTCAATGATCCCACCGAAGATATGAGATCTTCCATAATGGTGTCATCTTGGACTTGTCCACGAGGGTGCGGGTACGAGGGGTATGGACAGTAATCCATTTGCTCTGCAGATGACTCTCGATTAAGACTTGCAATATATTGACCATGTACATTTGTACGATAGCCCGTGTATTCTTGTACAGGTCCTGCAGAAAGTCCAGCATGTATTCCTTCAAATCCAGATCCAGTAGCACCTCCACCAGATGTCGCCCCTTCATCTTCTGCTGGAACAACACCTCCACTACCACCTGATTTGGATTTTGATTTAGACCTGGAGGAGGAGTCATCAGAATCACTTTCCAACCCTCCAGCTGGGTCTGGATGTCTCCCTGATCTAGCCATATAATCTTCGACATTTGCCTCCATTTGCGAGGCAATCTGTGTATTTGGTCTCCCTCCTCTCTCGTCGAGTACGGGAGCGCCACTATCATCCATCCACTTCTGTAAGACGTCTTCCTCATCGTCATCGTCATCTTTAATCTTGAATATATATGCAAGGTCGATGGGATCTATGTATTCCTGCTTGTCGTGTCCTTCCCTTGCATGCTTCATTTTCAACCTGAGGTTGTAGTGGATATAGACAAGGTCATGTAGCTTTTGTACTCCTAAGGAATTTCGCCTTTTGGAGTGGATGAGGTTGAAAGTGCTCCAATTTCTCTCGCATCCTCCAGCGGACGCAGTCTGCGACAATACCTTCACAGCAACTTGTCGCAAATTAGGTGCATCTAATCCATACAAGATCCACCATTCACCTACAAGCCAAGGTACAAATTATTTTAGTCATGCTAATATATAAGTAATATTACTGCTTGATACTTCAAGATCATACATTAATACACACCTGGAAGAGTATTATTGCGACCGTTGATCGCGACCATTCTTCCAAAAGAACCCAAGGACTCCCTAAAGTATTTTATCTACAAGGTAGAAAATACCAGGTTTAATAATAAATTTAAGAAGAGAAGACATCAGATATTAGGAAGATATGATATTGTATACCTCATTCATGCAATGAGTTTGGACGTCTCTTGACTTCACTAATTTCTCCACTACAACTTGAAGGGTTGATAGGAGCTCGGGACGAGTGCCAAGGTTGTGCTTGTAGTGGTATTTTGGATTAAGATAGTACGCTGAAAACAGACAAAAAAGTACTTAAGGGTGACTGAATAAAGCTAAAATATTAACTTAAAGAGCGTAATATACAAAATGCATACCAGCTTGGTGAAGAGGATGTGACAACATTTTCGACCAACGTTCGTCGATGATGCCCAATCACACCTTATAACCTTTTCCAACATTTTCTTTCACTTTCTCCTTCATCACCCGCATGGCTTCGTATATCACACCCATGGTTGGTTTCTTGTCACCATCCACTATTCTCAAGACTGACACAACCGGCTCCATAATTTTTATCGCCCTGGCAATGTCGTCCCAAAAATTGACGTTGTTGATCAAGGTTTCTGCCCTCCTTCCTTGATCGGTGCGAACCTCGGGAATCTCGAACCATTCCCCTGAACAACACATTTGCTTTAAACCAACCTTATGTTGTTGCATGCTTTGCAACGCTATAAAGTTGGTTGCAAATCTTGTAATTCCAGGCCTTACGATGTCACCACCACACATCCTTCGCATCAATGATAGGACTTTTGAATGATTATAGATGAATGTCGTGATTGATCGTGCATTATCAACAACATTCATGAGGGACTTCCTCTTACCACAATCTTTAAGGATCAGGTCTATGCAATGTGCAGCACAAGGTGTCCAGAAGATGTCATACCTGTTAGAAGACATGATCATCTCACCAACCTTCTTGAAATTACTCCCATTGTCGGTCACAATTTGAACAATGTTCTCTTGACCGACCTCTTCTATGACATCTTTCAAGAGTTTCAGTATGTACTTGTGACTCTTGACATGCTCAGATGCATCTACAGACCTTACAAATACCATTTTTCCATCACAATATACGAGAAAGTTGATGATTTGCTTTCTCGTATAGCTTGTCCAACCATCACACATGAGGGTCACGCCATACTCCGGCCACTTCTTCTTCAATTCGGCAATATACTCCCCAATCTCCTCTTTCTCCATGGGAAGATACTTGTTCATTATCTCGTACGGAGTAGAAGCTGTCACGCCTCCTCCTGCTGCAGCAATCTCATCAATTGCGTGCTGCAAGAAGGGTCCCTTTGCCACATTTGCCGGAATACCCTCTCCAACAAACAACTTTGTAACAGCCCTTCCTACCCGCTCCCTCATATTACCGAACATGCCCTTTAATGTCTTTTGCTTTGGATCTTTGCTCGGAACATAGTGACCGGAACTGCTCCTTCTCAGAAATGCTTCTATGCCCTTTTGTTTCTTCTTTGGTGGCACCATAGCTGCACCACTTCCACTTCCACTGCCGCTTCCCGATCCAATATTTATCGGGAACCTTGAACTGCCACCGACACGTCCAAGGCCACCACGACCACCGAGTTCCCGCCTCTCATGCTCGCTCCTCATAGAGTCGCGTAATGCCTCCTTATATGCATTTCTCTCAGCCTCCGTTTGAATATCTTGTGGGTATTGGATATCATCATCATCGGAATCAGACAAGACATTGAACTCTCTATGGAACATGAATTCATTAAACTCCTCATCTCTTCGCCCCTTTTCTTTCTTCTTCTCACTCTTCCCTTCCAAGTGAGCCTTCACTTCAGCTCTGATCTCCTTTGGACATGTAGGGCATTTAGCCACATTCACGTAGCCACCAACGAGATGTTGTTTCAGTCTTGTGATTCCTCCTCCTCCAATTATCTTCCCACAAAATTTGCACTGAGGTTTTGACTTGTTGCCGTCAGGAGCAGTAGCATATTTCCATCCAATCTCTCCACCAGCCATTTGAGAGTCGGAACCAGAGTCAGAAGCCATTCACCTCTTGAGCATTAACAAATTAACAATGTAATATATTATGATATTATGAAGATAAGAGCATGAAAAAAATGGATATGTAAAATCCATAAACCAATCTACTAAATTTTTATCGTTAGATGCCCACCAATCATTCTCGATCATTACCGGTAATGATCGTTGTGGCCTCACTGATCATTATCAATCATCCTCGATCATTACCGGTAATGATCGGTAGAGGCCCCACAGATCATTATCGATCATCCTCGATCATTACTGGTAATGATCGGTAGAGGCCCACCGATCATTTCCGATCATCCTCGATCGTTACCGTTCATTCCCGAGCATCCCCGATCATTTCCGGTAGTGATCGGTGGAGGCTCCATGATCATTCCCGATCATCATCGATCAACGTCGATCATTATCAATCATTATCGGTAATGTTCGGTAGAGGCAACCCGATCATTCTCGATCATTCTCGATCAGTACCGGCAACGATCGGTAGAGGCGCCACCGATCATTATCGATCATCCTCGATCATTACTGGTAATGATCGGTAGAGGCCCACCGATCATTATCGATCATCCTCGATCATTACCGGTAATGATACATTACCGGTAATGTATATTTTCAGCATCGAAAATCAACTCATATTTAGAGCAGTGACAAAATGAGAATTAATCTTAGATAGCAACAAAAATATAAGGAAAATACTTACAGACAATTACAAACACAACAAGACTTGTCGTCAAGGAGAGAGCAAGAGAGCAAGAAGGCTTGTGAGTAGTGAGAACTCTTTGTGTTGTGTGTGTGGTGAAATGGTGCAATGGATGCCACCATTTATAGGCCTCCAAAGAATCTTTATCAAGGGCCTACAACCAATATAATATGGATGAAATCCATATAATATAGCTAGCTCTTCTTTATAGGTGTCTAAATAAAATTATGAAATGACTAAAGTTGGCTAGATTCTTTGAAATTTGGACTCACTAGGACACCTAGCTAGCATTTTAGAGTCTAAAATACTAGCTAGGTGTCCTAGTGAGTCCAAATTTCAAAGAATCTAGCCAACTTTAGTCATTTCATATTTTTATTTAGTCATTTCAGCACTTTTTTTTCCATTTTGGCCAAAAGTGGCAGACAAAGACCAAATTTCGGCCGAAATTCGAGGACTGCATGTGCATATATTCCAACTTTCGGTCATTTCGGCCGAAAGGTGTCGACATGACCGAATTTCGGTCATATTTCGGTCGATATGTGTCGATATCCTGGAAAAAGATATACCACTATGTATCGATATCGGTTATCGACCGAAACCGAAATTCGACCGAATTTCGGTCGAATTTCGCCGACATTTAAGGCCATGCACCACACCCCCACACCACCCAGAAAATACCAAAAAATGGAAATATTTGAAAATCACAAAAACATTAAAAATTCAGAAAATTTCATAAAAATTGAAAGTGAAGAAGATCTGAAGAATTTGGATCCTGCTGTACGGAAAGCAATAGGAAAAAATTGATTTTTGAACTTCCCTTTCTACAGGCCATTGAACACTTCCCCGATCTTAAAGGATTTGTGATAGACAATTTAACGATGAAAAAATCGGGCAGGATTAGAACAAAGACCGAGAGACATATATTGTCAATGGCCTCCTCCTTGGTGTTGAGGAGAAAAACCAAGAGCCGCATAGTGAAGCGGTTGCCCAGATTTGATTGTGAAATCAAAGACACAATCTTCACCCATGCTCGGATTGATGACGATGCACCGATCAATATCCTTCCGACCTCTGTATTTCATGAACTCAAACTCGGACCGATTCGGAAGATACGAGAGATTATTCAATTGACGGACCGATCAATAAAACGGCCGAGAGGAACCATTTCTGTCATCATGAAATTCCAAGGTGCTCCGCTCAGAGTAGAATTCACGATCATTGATATTGAGCATCAAGGAGAATTCACCCAGTCTCCAATCATTCTCGGAAAGCCATTCTTGGCATTGGCCAAAGCGAGTATTGATTGTGAGACTCGGGAAATCAATTTCACAGCATTGGAAGCACTTAGATCTGACCCTGTCTTTGAGGAACCGCGATTTTCTGAGGCAACCCACGAAGTCCCCGACAACCGTAACCATGAAGCGGTAGAAGAGCCCTACCCCGAATCCACACCTGAGAAAGTGGTTGTTGATGAGACTATTGGTTTAGAGAATCTCCCCCATGCTCCATTCCCACCTGCTCTCACCATAGAGAATCATGTATATGAATCATATGATCCGGAGACTTATGCATGGGCACACCCTGGGTCAACCTACTCTGACTACATGGATTACATCAACTCGACACAGGAATGCGCCAACATCGAATCAATTGAGAAAGAACATGCAGAGACTCTCCCCAGTATTTCAATTCCCCCGAATCTCAAAATAGACAAATCTTTCTACTACGATCCTGAGACATATGCATGGTCACACCCTGGAGCAACATTCTCTGAATATCTTGACCAAATCAGCCCAAATCGAGAGTGCTCAAACATTCAGGAGACTAAGAACAAGCACACAGACCAAGCATCAACCAAGGAGAATTTCAATGGCTATTCATCTGGATACTCAAGTGAACAGACACCTTCACGACGAAATAAAAAGAGAGTCACCTTTGACCTTTCGGAAGAGGAATCAGCTGATGATCCCTCATCAGGTCCAGAAAAGATGGTCTACATGAGTGAAGTCTGTTCGGCAGCCCTAAAGCCATATCTTCGTAAGGATCCAAAACTCAATCCTCGTTGGACAACTCCTGTTCCTAACTACTACTCAACCAAAGCTGATGCTCCTGCCCTTTTCAAGTATACTGGAATTCTTTCGTATATGCTGACTGAGAGTCTGAGACCGGTGCTTCTGAGCTATCATCTGAGGACAAATCGATTGACCCCAAGAAGGAACGAATTCTGAGGAAACAATTGAAGAAACAAAAATATCAAAATATTTGGAGTATGTCCACTTGCAAATACTACTGCTCTGAGGATAATTCCAATGATGGATATCTTTCATCTGACTCAAATCCTTCATCCACTATCCATCATGATTTTTCTGAGGATGACACTGACAATAGTGGGGAATCATATGCTCCACCTTCACCTCATCATTATGATCTCCCACCCCATGCTCACAAAAAGATCAGCCGAAAACCGCCTTAATCATTCGGCTAACCACCCTCCCTCCCGACCACATCGGTCTCCTTGTACAACTTCTTCCTCTACTTAGGCCAAGGCCTAAGTATAGGGGGGACCGATGCCATTTGTATATATCATTTCTCTCATCATACTCCTAACTCCCGATCGCTCCATTTCCACCATTCTTCCATACTTAGGCTGTCCAGAGCCTAAGTATCGGGGGAACCGACACCCACCTGTATATACTCTCCTCATTCACATATCATGACCGCCTCTTTTCCGCTCTACTTCCTAACCCGTTGTATATAAATTTTTAACTCTCTTACGCTTAGAACGAGCTATGTCTTCATTACGCTTTTTGTGCTCTGAGGACACAGCACTCGCTAAGTATAGGGGGGTTTGTATATATACTGTGTATATATTTTACCCATATCTCGTACTTTCGCGTAAGTCTATATGTATTTACGGGGTGGGTAATCTCTTTGAAAAAAAACAAAAACAAAACAAAAGAAAAGAAAAGAAAAGAAAGGAGAGTTTTCTACTAACACTGACTTGCCCAAAATTTCTAAAAAAAAATGGCTTCTTATTTCATCTTTGCACACACACACGCAAAATAAAAAATGTGTTTGCATTTCACACACCTGCACTTCATCCAGCATCACATGCATCTGCATCTATGAAAAGTCATTGGGGTTATGAACCAAGTTGTGAGCCGAAACCAAGAGTGGTCTGGACTTGACCTTAATCCACCTAATTTTCAGAGGAACTTCACCGAGAAATAGGATTTTAAGAGCTTCAGGTCTTTTGACTTAATTCTTTAAGTTCCACATGACAGTGTGCAGAGTTTGACTCTTAGTGTCTAACCTGGTCTCTTCATTCTGGGTACAATACTGGAATAGGGGATTAATTTGTACTCTCGCACTATGCACTTAGCTCAACTCAGACGGGATGTTGGAAGACTGTGTGAATCTCTTTTCTGGTAGCGTGGAAATTTAAAGACCGGAGTACGGGTTGAAATAAAGCTTCGGAAAAGGGATGGACGACTGGGCACAATTTTTTCTAAGATCCCAAAAAAATGTACGGAATAAAAAGATTCTATATCCGTAGGGGCACAAAAAGATCCAAGCAGAACCACCAAAAATTCCAAATACAAAGAAGCAACTACCAAATAAAATCCGACCAAAAAGGTCCAAGCTTCAAGAAACCTGCAGATCTTGGTGGAGATTCGGCTACACTGGCCATCTTCACAAGGAGAGGTGACTACATTGGCCACCCTCCAGTTCTTTTTCCCCTTCTTCTATCTTCTCCCTAATTCGATTGTGAACACAGCGCGACAAACCTTAGAAGGAAATACCTTACTCCCCGAGGACGAGTTACTGGAGAGGAGAGGAGCATGGTAGTCCGGCATTCTGGATGGGAAGAGCTAAAACCCTTCACACACTTGAGTCGGTTATTCAATATTCATAGGGTATACTTTGGGAAGAGTATTGATCTAAGATAACTTCTGAGCCGAAACTGAATCAATGATGTGTAGAACTTGAGGGCTGTTGATTTTAAAATTCTAAGTCTCACAGAAGTTCCACCACACTGTTAATCCAAAGGTCGAGTTTAGTTTCATTTTCACCTTCAGTTCATGATCTTGGTACGGAACCCAATCTCATTTCACTTCATGGCATTCTTTTTTATGCTCATGGACGAGCATGGTTTAAGTATAGGGGGATGATGAATCTCGGATTCATCACTCTAAATCTCATTTATTAAGCTCAATTCCCTAAAAATCAACAGCATATCTGCATCTATTCTGCATAATTAACATTCATGCATGTTTTCATAAAAATTGCATTTTAGCATTAATTTCTGCATCAAATAAGAAGCCAAAAATCCAAGCCACAGTTGACCTGTAAATAGACTAACTTCCCCTATTTTTAACTCCTTCATGCTAACTCCGAATAACCCAAAACCACTTCCACTATATACATATCACTAACAAGAATAAATAAAAATACAAAAAAATCACTAACCCTGATAAGTGGATCAAAAACCCAAACTCTATTTTCAGGATTTTTGGACTAAAAGCCACATATCTTCCACATCCAATGTCCGATTTAACCCTACTCACTTTTGAACTAATGCACATTCAAATACCTTCAAAACAAGACCAAGTTCAAGTGAATCGGAGTTCGTATGTGAAAGTTGGGTTTTGGGCCTCTTGTGTACATTGTATATTTTAGCGGTCTTTTAACCTGTATTCAATGTAAATATTTTCCTTATCATTAAAAATCCAAAAAAATTAGAATTATGTGTCTTTTATTTATCTGAGTTCTCCATATTTTTTTCCGGATTTTGTATCTGATTTAAAAATAACAAAAAAAATTATAAAACCCAAAAATCAAGGTATTCCATGTACATGGGATACCCTAAAAATTCACTTTTTACATTTGACCGATTTTGGCTTTTATGTCTTCATGAAAGTTGTAGATCTCATCGAGACGAGCAATTTTCGTGAAGGAACTTTTTCGATCCGAGGTCATTTGATATTTGTTTGTGATTTTACAAAGGATTTTATTTCTGGGCCGCCACGTGTCAGCGGTTTTTGGGCCTTTTATATTTTCGTTTTTATAAAAAAATAATATAAAAAAAATAAAAACCATGCACGTGCAGCGCACGTGCCACCCCCGCACGCGGTTCGCCCGTGCAACGCCCTCTCTCACCCCCTCGCCACGTGGCGCATTCTCAGCCGACCGATCTCGGCCGATCGGGCGGCTGAGGTGCGTCGTCTTCCCAACGTCTTCAACCTAACGCAGCCCCCCCCCCCACCGAAACCTCCGCTGCCGCTACTTCCGCAACGGCCACCCGCCATCTCCGACTCCGTCAACCTCGCAACCACCCTCCATCGCCCTACCTCTCTCTCTTCCTTATTTAAGAGACCACGACGCCATCCCTGACGATCATCCGCCGGTTGCTTCAAATCTGAGAAGAGGTCGGTGGTGACAGCCCGACCTCCCCTCCCTTTCCGACGAGATCCGAGCACCCTGTGCTCGTCGCAGCGCCACTCCGGTCGTCCCTCTGCTCATGCTCCGGCTAGACGTCGAGCCAACGACGTCATCTTCACCTTCAACTCTTCATCTTCACCGACCACGCTTCGTCAACGACACCACCAGTGGAACCAGCTCCACCGCTTACGATCATCTTCTCCGACTTCCTTCGACGACGACGCCTCCAGCCACTTCTTCAACCTCCAGCAGCATCATCTCCTACATCCGCTTCTCCGACAATCAACTCCACCATCACCGATCGTCTCCGCCTCGACATCGTCTTCTTCAGTCCACCGTCATCGGCACTACCTCCGACACCACCGCTTCCACTCTGTTCATCTTCGACAACGCTCCTCCTCCATCGCCATCAACGTTGCACCGACTTCAGCTCCGCCTCGCCTCTGACAATCGTCGACCAAGCATCAGCACCGGAGCCCCGCCTCAGCCACTCCGCAAACCGCCAGAGGCTCCGGTCCCTCTCCGCTAGCGCCACCAGCCGCAGGCCGGGCTCGAGCCCGAGGCCCCAGCACGTGCGAGGCACGTGCGTGGGGAACTCCAGCCCAGACCCCAAGTCACGTGCTGGGCACGTGACCTTTTGGTCAAATTGCGTCAAGCCCCCTGGAGGTTCTCCATTTCGCAGATCAGCCCTTCCAGCCCGAGGTCACGTGCTCTGCACGTGATCGTTTGGCCATTTTGCAGTTCTATCTTGAAAACTTTTGGTAATTACATTACAGTCCACTGCATTAATTTCATATTTATTTATTTCTTGCAGTTATACTCATGTGTTTCCTCCCTATTTTGGACTTCCTTATCGCATTATTTCATCATTAAAAAAATGTATAATGTTTGTTGCTTCATCCTCTACATCTGGACATATCGTGGATACTTTTGTGATTGACGGGTAATTAACAATTATTTGTTCCGTGGAAATTTGCATTTTTTTGCCCATCTTATGTTCTTAAATTCATAGTTGAATAACTGTTGATCTAAAAATCCCCGAAAAATCATACATTGTAGAGATAATTTTGCTTGACACTGTGCCCAGAAAGATTTGCATTTGCATGCATCATTTGCCCTGTAAAAATTATTTTGCACATTTCACTATTTAATTTTTAATAAGTATTAGATCTCACATTTTTTAGGGTTAGGATTTTTCTGAGATCAATCACCTAGTGATAGATCTTAGATAATTTTGGTCATCAAAAATAAGTAGGTTTGATATTTATTATAATTAAATATTGAAAATCATTATGTTTGCATTTAAAAATTCATAAAAAAAGTCATATTGCATTCAAAAATTCCAAAAAAATTACAGTGCATCCGTTTCATCATAATCTATTTTGTGGCCAAGTTTCGTATTTTTCGGACATCGTTTGAACATAGCCGACATTTTAGTCCCCAAAATAGGCCAAAATTGCATCTCGCATCCATTATTTGCATTGAAAATTCTAAAAATAGACCGCCTCGAAAACCGTGCACGAATCTTGATAGACACAACTCTAGGTTGTTCCTTTGCCTCCTTGTGATCGACCTTGGGACTTGCCCAAGTAAAATAAGCATAAAACCACGAGATTGAAATTGAATAATTATTTGTGGTTATTTTCTTGATTGTTTCCGATCGCCGCCTACAATGAACGACATTTATTATTTTCACACACTAAGATTAAAATCAACTTTTTAAAGCGGCGTTTCCGGACTCGTCAAAGAGCAAGCTCCCCAACCCTTCTTAACGCTTGCGCTTGATATGTCTATCGCTATTATATAGAAGGGCTTGATTCTGAAACTGGCAAGCCCCAGATATATAGTGAGAGGCCCCCTGTCGAGTCTCTGCTTGAAGCCGGCTAGACTCTTGGGTCTCCGGAAGGTCCCCCTGCGGTTAATATTCCATTCTTGTCGGGGAAGAGGGTAGAGAGCGTAGCCTAATTGGCCTTTCGAATATTGATTTTCATATTTCTAGTGTGATATAATAAATGGTTCTACATCTCTTCTTGGTTTTATATCTCTTGGAGGAGACTTTGATCTATATCTCTTCCTATCTATCGTGCGTGATGGAACATCTGGATTCGTTGTTGTGGATTAAGAAGCCTTCGTATCTTAATGCATGTATTTCATTTCTTCGGAGCCGGGATCCACTTTTTAGGGAATATGAGTCGAAGCAATAACAAGAATCATTCTAGTGGAACATCTTTCATAATCACCCCCTCACTTAGCAAAGACATCCATTGCCTAGTTCCCACTCCTCCGCTTCGGGGCCAGAGCGCCTCTGGAATTGATGGGAAAGGTTGTGATCTGAGTCTGCACACAGAACTTGTTCCCTATATGATTGTGTTAAACAAAATTGGCTTGTTCTACGCCTTCGATCACGTCCTTCCAAGAATCCATCACTCATGATATCAGAAAACAAAGTCAATATATCCTCCTCTAGGGCCTTCAAAGGACCCGCACCCATCGTCAAGATGGATGGGACCAACTATGAACTGTGGACTATGCAGTTTACGAGTCTCATGGAGAGCAATAACAAGGAATATATCCTGACGCAACCTGAGCTGACCGACAAGATAGGGACGAAGCTTCATGGAAACAAGACAATTTGTAGGCACGTGTTTAGCTCTCTTACCGTTACCATAGAGATAGCCAACGACATTCTACATCAACCCATTGCCAAGGCAACGTGGGACATTTTTGCCATCACATTTCCATGCGAAGAATGAGACGAATCTTCTTCAGCTTCAGTATGACATGATTATCCTCTCCGTGCCTTCTACTCCTGGCTCAGGGACATGTTCGAGAAGCTTCATGCTTCTGGATGTGACTACCAACAACAAATGCTATACAAGAGCATCACGATGGTGGGCATGTTTCTTACGACACTTGATCCATAATATAATGCCACCCATAGCCATGTCCTTCTATATCTCCCACAAAGGAGGGCTTCAGTCGACTGAGCAGGATCATGTTGCCTCTTGCAGCTATTACTCAGACCTTCCTCACGATGGTTGCATCTCCCAACAGATGAGGTTTTACAAAGTTTAGAAGACGTGGTGTATGTGGTAGAGGAGGTGGATGTCCTCTCCAACAGTACACATACTGCAAGCATGTCGGTCACTCACTTGATACATGCTATCAAAAGCATGGTTGTGAAGGAATTAATAACTCAAGCATCACAGAAACGCGGAAGTAATAGCAAACATTTTGCAATTAGAGAGAGTTCATCGTATGATCTCTGATAATAGCATTACAAAAATTTTATGCATTGCAAAATCATAAGATTAAGAATGTTTCGCATAAACACAAGAATAGTAGGAAGAGATCAGACTTACCTCTTGAAACATGAATCTCTAAGAGAAGAGACCTCCCGAATCAAATCTGATCTACAAAGCTGCTCTCGTAGGTGCGGTGATGAGATGCATAGCATCCCACGAACTCGGATCTCAACTTCTCCTCGAAGGTGTCTGCAAAAATTAGAGATCAAGATGATCTCTATCTCCCGATCTTGTCGCACAAGATCACGTCCTTCACATACAAGAAACGCCACGAAGGCGACATTCTTCTGACGTGATGGGCCAATCTAACACAGAGAATATAGAGGCGGAAAAGGTGGATGTCTAGGGTTTGTTATGGGAGAGGGGATAGCCAAGGAAAGTTCTAACTCTTTCTTCTTTTCTTAACTCTCAAGGCATAGCATGTGTGGACGTTCAATGAGGAGCCCTACTCCTTATGGTACACGCTCACAACTACCATCTCTCTCTCTTCTTGATTGTCATGTAGGAGTCCTTGTCATACAAGAGGTTGGCTAACAAATTAACTGATTTAATCATCGGGATAAATATTCAAATTAAAAGAGAGGCTGCAACAAATAAGACTCTCACGGTGGGCTCCATAATGGACTTCCACCTTAAGATAATCCTACATAACTGGGTTATTTATGACAGCTATCTTTCAATTTATAAATCTAATCCATAGAACCAGTATAAAATATAAATCCATTTACATTTATTTTTTCCAACGTGAATCATATCCACACATGCTTTGAAATAATATATGAATCAGATTCATATAAATATTAATTAATATAAATCATTATTCATATTAATTAATGAATAACATTTGTGAATCATATTCACAAAAATACCTTGGAGAAAAATAATAATGACAATAACAATTTCCAGTATGTTTTCATTTATAGGACCAATCGGTGGCATAAGAATACATACCAATTCGTCTTTTGGGAAACGACTTCATTCAAATTCACTCACATTGGCTAGCCTTATCAATAAACTAGACTACGAGTCAGATTGTTTATCAGGTCATGTTGCTCGTAAGTAGGGCAAGTTGATCATTTCAATAGCTGATAGGATTGTTTCTGCAAAACAGAAATGTCATCCTATATGGGTGAACATGCTGAATGGCCATCTTATTTTTGAGTTCCCAAGGGTTTAGTAGTCCGAATTTTGACATCACAATGTACGAGTCCTAATCCAATTAGGATTCATGAATCGTTGTTGCAGATACTTGGAGATAATCTCGGAGAGATATTACTATCCAAGTATAGTGATTTAAACTTGGATAACTTTACAATTTCATGTTTTAGACTACTTTTAGTGAAACGCAATATGCTCCGTCTTTGAGCTTGAGATGAAACTCTAATATATTAGGACAACTAGGGGCTTCGGATCCAGGGCTTCAGAAAGAGATTTTCTTAAGAATCTCAAGAAATGAAACTCAACTAGATAATACAAGCTTTTTTTTGAGAACGCTTCAAAGTTATATATTAGTTGCTACTACAACGATCTATAATAGATTAATAGAAATTTCTTTATTGATTTTAGCGACCATGATAATATATTAGTAGCTATTTTCTCTCTAGAATATATTCTACGGCATTAAATATAGCTTAGAATAAGAGATTCCATTTCATATTTTTTTTTGATTTCATACTGGAAGTCCTTAATATATCCTAACTTCAAACCTTTGTGTGACTATCTCCTTTCAGGTATATCATAAGATTTCTCAGTCGATAATTGGACAACAATATTAATACTATACTTTCCAAAAGCATGTATTAATATCTCGAATTCATGTCTCATTTCATAACGTGTGGATAGATAGTAGAAGTCTGAAACGATCCCAAGTAGTAGAAGTCCATCTAGTGTAGTTGATGTCAATGTCAAACACCAAACGTAGAGTGATCTTCTCTCACATGCAGATCTCGAGGGCCTCTTATGTACGAGAGTTTGGCCTTTCCCATATCTTATGGGGACCTAGAATTGGTTCTCTTATATAAGGATCATGGGGATGAGATCTCTTTCTAAGGAGTTAAGAGTAGAAGATAGTGGACACAATAAAAAACAAGTATATACATCTCAACTAAAAGAATATGGCATGCTCTCTAACTTGTCAGAATAAAAACAAAAATGATTAAGTTGGGAGAAACATCATAGAAAATGCATTTTTTTCTCGATGTTTTCCTTCTTTCATAAGTCATCTTCTTCTTTTTCTTATTTCACATAAGCAGTACTCTTTTTCGGTTCTTCTCTTTTTCCAATCAGTCTTTGTTTTCCTCTCGTCCTTTTTTTCGCCCATCCCCCTTTCTTTAGGTCTCTTTTTTTCTTCTACACAACCCATCATTAAGTGAAAAAACAATTTTTTGCATAACAATGGCACGTTGCCCAAACTCAAAATAGTGGTACTCCTCTCCCCTGTTTTTTTATAATATAGTCACATCCTAGGGCCTAAAATATCCCCAATTTTTATATGTAAGGGTTACCTAAAACATCCCCCCTTTTCATTTTCTTTTTATTCCCGATCAACATTCCCGATCAACATTTTTTCCTCTCGGCCTAAAATATCCCCAATTTTTTTCGACCTCTTTTTTTCTTCCATAATGTAGCAACTCACCTTTATGCCCAAAAGCATTTTTTTTGCATAATAGTGGCATGTTAGGCCCAAAATCAGAATAGAGACCAGGGCCTAAAATATCCCCCTTTTTTATATGCAAGGGTACCAGGCCCCTTTTTATATGCAAGGGTACCATTGCCAAATCGGAGAAAGAGTCGCCACCTAGAGGGGGATTTCGACGAGATTGCAAGCACTTGCACGACGCTAGAGATGATGGGCAGAATAGATGGAGGAGCTGGGGTGGGGCGTTCATTGCCACGCGCAAGGAGATGGATCATGTGCTTAATTGCCTAGGAAGAGAAGATGCCGGAGGGTCTGGAGGATAGCAGGGTGTCGCCCAGGCAACGTCATGTGGAGGAGAAATCGCATGGAGCTGGAGAGGGGTAGGGCAATGCCTCTATGCTCGTGAGAGGATGGTTGAGGCCTAGAGTCGAGGCCTAATCTGCGGGGCTGGAATCACTGCACCTCTCTCCCAACCTAACATCATTTGCTGTGGAGGCGAAACCCCCTTCTGAAAGCAAACCTGATTAGAAATCAGGTTACCTAATATGGTTGTAACTTGTATTGTACTGGGAGGGATTATGTGAACTTCCTAGGGTCCAATCAATGAAGAACTGACTGTTACTGATCAATGATGCAACTCCAGTTATGGGTGATATGTATAAATCCTTGTGTTTGTTGTTACCTTTTTTCACATCATTTCCTTCCATCCAAATACACCATAGCTGGCTCTGGTGGGTCCCCATAAGGCGATCGGCTAAGGCCTCTCCTCCCCACTCCTTACAACATCCACAATCAACATGTGCTCACTCGATCATTTGTCGTTGGGGCTTTGATGGGCGGTGTTCTAGCGGTCATTCGGACCCCCACCCCCTCTCCCTTCAATTTAGAAGGCATGCTCTTCTTCTTTTAGGGATCCAATATCAATTGCCATCAGTGTAATTGGTTTGTTCATGATAAATCCCTGATTTATCATCTTAATTTATGTTTTTGATCCTTCTAGCTTGAACAAATATTAATATTTCAAACCTTATAAATAATTAACCATAATTATTAGTTCTAATAATTTATCTTTGTGTTGTATATATTTATCTATTCTATGCTCATGCATGATCACCCTTTGATCCCCCTCCCCATCTAACCTGCTCATGAACTTGCCTTCCCCTCATATCCCTTCATCTCACCCATTTCGCCTCCTAACTCCACAGGGCAATTTCTTGCCCTGAAACTTTCCCCCTTATTGTCCTGGACAATAACTTTGTACTTTTCTGTTTTAGGGATGATTAATACGATTTTGATTTGGGTGAACACACTCTGGAAGTTATTGTTCTCTTTTTTGCCAAAAAAAGGTATATATGCTCAAAAGAGCCTAATATATATACTCTCGAAATCAATTTAAGATAATCTAATCTCCAAATCTCTTTACTTCTACCATATCTCCTTTGTACACAAACTACAAATCTCCATTCCAAGTTCTCTTTTCCTCTTTTATAAAGTAGCTTAAGACCAATTCCATTGTTCTCTTTAGGATTTTCTCCATGCCATCTTATATACAGTGAGCATAAAACACTAATTTCATCATGATTATTCCCTCCATGAGCATGTGAGAGTGCTTATATTAAACATCTCGCTAACTACTTTTTCTGAACTCACGACATGTAGTCTATGTATGTATTGCAAATAAGTTGTTAAAAAGGGCGTTGTTCTTGCATCACTAAAAACAGGGCTTTGTTCCTGTCAAACTAAACCTACATGTACCAATTTCTTTGACCATGAAGTAGCCATGTCATCCCCTGTACTCCCTTCCACGTAACACCTAAATACTGTAATGCTTAAAAGCTTGACATCTACACAAATTTTCCCACAACTAGCCAAGCGTTTATTACAAGTGGACTGAAGTACACACAATCCATATCATCTGCCTCCTAAATATATATAATATACAAGTATCATTCCCAAACCATCTATCCATTCTCTCAAAATCAAGCATTTCCGGTGTTCACGAAAGCGCTCTGAGCGGCTACATATGCGACCGAATATGCGTGTGCGGACCCACAAACGTGCCGCATACGTGAATTGTAGCACTATGCGTCCCAAGCGCATGAGCGGATCGCATGCTGCTCAGAACACCAGTCCTCGTTATCAGATCCCCATAGGTCCGATTACCCATTTAGTCCCCAATAGCCTACTCGATCGGCCTAGGTTTTTCATCCCGTTCCCTCCCTCCAACCTTCGATTACCCACTTAGTCACCAGCGCATCTGCCTCCTTCCGACTCCTCCGCCTTCTCCTACTCCTCACAGCTCCTCGGCCTCCACACAGATACTCCGAGCGCATGAGCGAATCGCATATTGCTCAGAACACCAGTCCTCGTTATCGGATCCCCATAGGTCCGATTACCCATTTAGTCCCCAATAGCCTACTCGATCGGCCTAGGTTTTTCATCCCGTTCCCTCCCTCCAACCTTCGATTACCCATTTAGTCCCCAGCGCCTCTGCCTCCTTCCGACTCCTCCGCCTTCTCCTACTCCTCACAGCTCCTCGGCCTCCACACAGATACTCCGCCTCCTCCCAGCTCTTCCGCCACCTCCCAGCTCCTACACCGCATCATAAAATACCAACAGTGCCTCCACGGCCTCCCACCTCCGTCGTCACTGTGCGAAGGTAGATGTTCTAGATTCTTGATGCTAGATCTTTGGAATTTTGAACTATCTTGCATAGATTTATTATGTGGGATCCAATACTCGTCCTTTCAAAGCCAAAAGATGCTTCGAAGATGCAATATGTTTCCATGTAGCGAGATAATAATGTTTTCCATTCATCCAGAACTTCCACAGAATTCCACCAGAAATCCTGAGCTAGAGCATCTAAGGCCTCGTGGTCTTGAATCTGGCATGTTGATATAAGATGCAAGGGGATAAAAGTCAAAGTTGAAGTAAGAAGAACGTTTCTTCATCCTTGTGATACCTTTGCCAAGGAGGAATGTGCACGCATGAATTCATTTGTGGCAAAGTACGTCTACGACAATGACATTGCTTTTAGTGTTGTCAAAAGTGACTCATTTCTTCGAATGTGTGAAGCAATTGGACAGCACGGGAGGTCGTACAAGCCTACAACGTACAATGAGCTAACAGAAACTCTTTTGAAGGAACAAGTTAAGGACCAACAGAGTTCTTGCAAACGCATCGTGATAGTTGGAAGACTTCTGGATGTTCCATTATGACGGATGCATGGATTGATAGGAGAGGAAGGAGCACAATGAATATTTGTGTCAATTGCGTGTCGGAACTAGTTTTCTGAATTCTATTGACTTGTCTGCAGATTCTCACACCGCGGAGTACATTGCTTCCTTAGAGGATAAGTCCATTGAGGAAGTTGGGGCTGACAATGTAGTCCAAGTAGTGACAGACAATGCATCTGCTAATATGGCTGCTGGCATAATTTTGAGAACAAAGTACCCACGGGTATTCTGGAGTTCTTGTGCGCATCGATCTTATGCTAGAAGAGATCGGTAAAGAATCAAAATTGAAAATCGTCATCACAAAGGCAAGGACATTTACTGTCTTCATATACACTCATGCAAAAACATTGAGCTTGATGAGACAATTTACGCAAAAGGGCAAAAGATAGTGAGGCCAGGAACAACAAGATTTGCTACCACATATCTCACTTTGCAATCTGTGATGGAGAAGAAGGATAAGTTGAGATTTACATTTTCTTCTAATGAATTGAGAACTTGTAAATGGTACAAGACCAATAAGGGTGAAATGGTTTCATCCATAGTTTTGAGTCCTTTATTTTGGACTCAAGTGTCATTGACATTGAAGGTCTTTTCTCCGTTGGTACATGTTCTGCAGATTGTTGATGGAGATAGGAGACCGGCTATGGGGTTTGTATACGGTGAATTGCAAGATGTTAGAAAAGAGATCATGAGCATTTTCAAAGATGTCGAAACATCTTACAAACATTTTGTTGATGCCATTGACTCAATGGCAAGAGGAAGAACGGATAGTCCCCTCCACCTTGCAGCATATTATTTGAATCCCTACTTTTATAGGGACAATGCTCAAATCCAGAGGGAAGGCCTTGCTCTGAAGGGATTCTTGGATTGTATGGATATTTTCTATCCTAATTTAGAGATCAAAGATATCATCACCAGGAAGGAGTTGCCTTTATATGAAGGGGCAGAAGGATCTTTAGCAAACTTTTGGCTATCAGACAAAGGTCAATCATTGATGATGATTTCAATCTAGGTGTAATTTGTCACTAGAATTAATAGACTTGTATGCTTAACGATTATTAACTATTTTTCTTGCAAATAGCCCGTTAGTGGGAATTACATCGCATGGAAATGCCACAGTTGAAGGAAATGGCAATGAAAGTTTTAAAGTTGACACCTTCTTCATCAGGCTATGAAAGGAAATGGAGCACTTTTGAGGCGATAAAGTTAAAAAATTGGTGTCACACATCTCACATGCTACACATCAGTATTGGGGTAGTTAATGATATAATTAACCACCCCATTAATGATGTGTAGCATGTGAGATGTATGGCACTAATTTCTTAACTTTACCGCCACAAAAGTGCTCCAATTCCTTCCACAGCTCGAGGAAGAAGTTGTCAACCTTAAAACTTTCACTGTCATTTCCTTCAATTATGGTGTTTCACTGCCATGTAATTCCCACCAACGGGCTATTTTCAAGAAAAAAGTTAATAATCGTTAAACATATAAGTCTGTTAATTCTAGTGAGAAATTATACCTGTATTGAAATCATCATCAATAAATCGACCTTTGTCTGATAGCCAAAGGTTTGCCAAATGATCCTTCTGCCCCTTCATATAAAGGCAACTCCTTCCTGGTGATGATATCTTTGATCTCTAAATCAGGATAGAAAATATCCATACAATCCAAGAATCCCTTCAGAGCAAGGCCTTCAATCTGGATTTGAGCATTGTCCCCATAAAAGTAGGGATTCAAATAATATGCTGCAAGGTAGAGGGGACTATCCGGTCTTCCTTTTGCCATTGAGTCAATAGCATCAACAAAATGTTTGTAAGATGTTTCGACATCTTTGAAAATGCTCATGATCTTTTCCAACATCTTGCAAGTGCAACTCACCATATACAAACCCCATAACCGGTCTCCTATCTCCATCAACAATCTGCAGAACATGTACCAACGGAGAAAAGACCTTCAATGGCAATGACACTTGAGTCTAAAATGGACTCAAAACTATGGTTGAAGCCATTTCACCCTTCTTGGTCTTGTATCATTTACAAGCTCTCCATTCATTAGAAGAAAACGTGTCTCAACTTATCCTTCCTCTCCATCACAGATTGCAAAGTAAGATATGTGGTAGCAAATCTTGTTGTTTCTAGCCTCACTATCTCTCCTTTTGCGTAAATTGTCTCATCAAGCTCAATGTTTTTGCATGATCATATATGAAGACAATCAATGTCCTTGCCTATGTGATGGCAGTTTTCACTTTCGATTCTTAAACGATCTCTTCTAGCACGAGATCGATGCAATGTGCTACACAAGAACTCCAGAATATCTGTGGGTACTTTGTTCTCAAAATTCTGCCAACAACCATATTAGCAGATGCATTGTTTGTCACTACTTAGACTACACTGTCAGGCCCAACTTCCTCAATGGACTTATCCGCTAAGGAAGCAATGTACTCCGCAGTATGAGAATCTGCAGACGAGTCGATAGAATTCAGAAAACTAGTTCCAAGCACGCAATTGACACAAATATTCATTATGCTCCTTCCTCTCCTATCAGTCCATGCATCCGTCATAATGGAACATGCAGAATTCTTCTAACTATCACGATGCGTTTGCAAGAACTATGGTATTTCCTTAACTTGTTTATTCAAAAGAGTTTCTGTTAGCTCATAGTACGTTGGAGGCTTGTACGACCTCCTATATTGTCCAATTTCTTCGCACATTCGAAGAAATGAGTCACTTTTGAACCCATTAAAAGCAATGTCATTGTCATAAAAGTACTTTGCCACAAATGTATTCACGCGTACACATTCCTCCTTGGTAAAGGTATCTTTGATTGAGAATAGGCGGAGAGTCTCCACTGGCACATCTTCTGCTGAAGTTCGCAGCCTTTTCCCATCCCTCTCTTCATCGGCTTAGAGTTGATTAATCTTGATGGAGACTTGCCCTTGAATTTCTTTCATCCTCGAGGTCTTCTCATTCCTTTTCACTTTAATTCCTTCCATGTTGTCCATAATTTCTTTCTTCACCTCAAGAGATACATTGGGACAAGATGACGTATTGCTTTTAATGTGAACCAAATGTTGCTTCATGCGATTGATCCCTCCTTTCACAACCTTCTAACACAATCGAAAAGTGACCATGCTCGGGCAATCGGGCTACTAGGATTCTCTAGAAAAGCATACTTCCATCCCGGATCATTAGAACAAGGAGGAACAAAAAATTCCGATGTATCGCTTCTCTGAATAGGAGGCTCACTATTAGTTACAGGAGTAGGAGAAGAACAGCCATCAGATGGTAGTCTAGAGGCCAAAGTTGCCTGGCATTCAATGGTAAGTATAAGATAAAAATTCACGAATCTTTTTGTGACAACACAAGAACATCTTTGCATCTTATAATTACCATTGAATGCCAGGCAACTATGGCCTCTAGACTACCATCTGATGACGGTTCTTCTCCTACTCCTGGAACTGATAGTGAGCCTAACACAATCGAACATCTTTGCATCTTCCATGCATATTATTCACTAACCACCGTCAGATGGAAGATGCAAAGATGTTCGATTGTGTTGTCACAAAATGGTTAGTGAATTATATGCATGAAGTATTTTGTGAAAGTGATGACCTAAAGCAGTGAATAATCTCACTTTCTAAAATTTTATCTTCTACTATTTTGGAAGTCCTCTTTTTTATTAGTCTTGTGATGACCTAAAGCAGTGAATAATGTTTGAAGACCAATCAATGATAGACCTATTTAATGATAGACTAGTGAATAATGTTTAATACACTTTCTGCATTAAAAATAAAATAAAAAATCAAAATTGTTGAGAAAAAATGAATATGTGTACCTTGAACCTTTGCACAGTGACGACGGAGGTGAGATGTCGTGGAGGCACCGCTGGTAGCCTAGTAGGCTAGTACTTTAGGATGCGATGGAGGAACGGGGTGGTGACGGAAGAGCTGGGAGGAGGCGAAGGAGCTGGAGGAGGCAGAGTAGCTGTGAGGAGGCGGCGAAATAGGAGAGGGTGGAGGATCTGTGAAGAGGAGGAGGACCTGTGAAGAGGCGGAGGAGCTGGAGGAGGCGGAGGAGTCGGGAGGAGGCAGAGGCGTTGGTTGGGGTGGAGGCTCTCGAGGTTTGAGGGAGGGCGCACCTTGGAAAACCTAAGTCGATCGAGTACCTGGGGAATAAATCAGTAATCAGACCTATGGGGATCCGATAACGAAGGCCGATGTCTTGAGCAGTCGAACAGACCGCTTATGCGGCCGTATAGCCCGCACATGCGGTCCGCTCATGCGCTTGGGGTGCATAGTGCAACGATTAACGTATGCGGCACGTCTGTGGGTCCGCACACGCATATGCGGCCGCATATGCGGTCGCTCAGAGCGCATTCGTGAACAATATCTTTGATTCCACTTAACAAAAAGAGTACGATCTGCAGTGGATCTGACAAATCCCTTCTGTTCAGTTAACTCTGAGAGCTTCTGAAACCAAGCCCTCAAACTCTACTTAAGGCCATATATAGCCTTATGAAGACGACACACCATACTGGACTCCCCCTCAGCAACAAACCCATGTGGTCGTTGCATGTAAACTTCCTCCTGCAGATCTCCATACAAGAATGCATTCTTGACATCCAGTTGGAAAAGTGGCCAATCACGAACTACAACAACAACAATCAGTATCTGCGGGGTAGAGGGACGAGCAACAGGAGAAAAGGTGTCCTGATAATCCACCCCATAGGTTTGGGTGAACCCACGAGCAACCAATCTGACCTTATATCTGTCTACTATACCGTCAGCACGATGCTTCACAGTAAATACCCACTTGTTGCCAACGACAGACACACCTGGTGGAGCATTAACAACACTCCACGTACCTCATGACCGTAAGGCTGCCATCTCCTCCTCCATAGCTAGCCGCCATTGACTGCTCTGTAGTGCCTCCTGATATGACCGTGGTATCGCCACGGTAGACAATCCCACAACAAATCTCTAAAAGTCCTTGGAAAGACGCTCCAAGGAAACATGAGAAACAATAGGATGCATAGTGCATGCCCGTTTCTATCGTTGTAGTGCAATAGGCATATCCAGATCCCCAACATGTGTAGAAGACACAGTATCCACGTCATGTACCTCAGTTTGTACATGCGAATCACCAATGTCATCAGAAGAACTCAAATGTTCAGTACATACCGTGGGCGTGCTGGATGAGGGAGGAGGCACATGAGCATGGGGATGTCTCTAGTAAACCTACGGAAATAAAGTAAGAGGTGGTGGAGGTGGTGGAGGTGGTGGTGGCGGTGGAGGAGATGTCGTAGGTGATAACGACGGAGGAGAAGGCATATAGACCTCTTCTCCATCCTCTAAAGGAGTAAGCATGTCACCTGTAGGGGAAAAATACATAATGGACTCAAAGAAGGTGACATCAGCACTAACATAGTATCGTCGTCGAACAGGGTCAAAGCAACAATATCCTTTTTGGGTCTTGGAAATCCCAACAAACACACATTTAACAGCTCTAGAAGAGAGCTTGTCAAGACCAAGAGGCATTTGATGAACAAACGCTACATCATCAAAAACACGAGGCATTAGCGAGAAAAGATCCATCTCGAGAACGCAATCAAGAATGAAATTTTCTCTCCCAACACCAAAGAGGACATACGATTTACCAGATAGCAAGCAGTTAGAACCCCATCTCCCCAATATGAATGAGGAGCACGACTCTGAATCAAAAAAGTTCGGGTAATGTCTAACAGATGGTGATGTTTTCGTTTCGCCACCCCATTCCGTGGGGAAGTATATGCACAAGATGTCTGATGCACAATGCCAAGAGACCTAAGGAATTGAGAAAGCTATGTACTGCAAAACTCTAATGCATTATCGGAACAAATAAACTTGACTTTTGCAGAGAAAATGTTCCTTATTTAATTAATAAAAGACTGAATAACATGACCTGCATCAGACTTATTCTTAAGAAGAAATACCCAAGACAATCTCGAAAACTCATCAACAGCAACAAGATAGAACATGTGTCCCTGATAATCTGGGACACGACTGGGAGCCCAAATATCAAAATGGAGCAACTTAAACAGACTCTGACTACTTCTACCCTGACGACCACGGAACGTGGACCGATGATGCTTCCCAAGCTGGCATGCCTCGCACTAAAATGTAGAGCGATGAGAAATCTGTGGAAGAATGTGAGTCATGTGACTCAGCTTTTGCAGAGGAAGATGACAAAATCGAAGATGCCACATATATGGAGAGACAGATCCAGTGCGAAGAGAAGAAGTACCAACATATGAAGACTGCACTAATCTGTAGAGACCCCCTTGCTCACGGCCAGTTCCAATCACCATGCCCGTCAGTATATCCTGAAACACAAGAGCAGATGGATCAAATATAGCACGACAATGTAAGTCTTTGGTGATTTGACTAACTGATAATAAATTCATATAAGATTCAGGAGCATAAAGAACATTCTGAAGCCTCGATGCGGAAGTAAACTACACCTCCCCCTGACCAGTAATGGGGGAGTGTGTCCCATCTGCTATCACAATAGACCATCCAGACTGAGTCGGACGAAATACACTAAACCGACCTCTGTCACCACAAAGATGATGAGAGGCACATGAATCCATGATCCATTCTGACAAGTCTGCCCTGTAACAACTAGTAAAGGTATATTTTATACCTGATGTGGATGTTGATGCTGAGGCAGCTACCTCTGAGGATCCTGAAAGAAAGCTGGTCGACCTAGAGGTAACAGGCATAATCTCTCTTAGTCATGCCACAAGCTTGTCAAATCTCTGATCAGATGCAGGTGATGAACTCCCAGCCTGTTGTGTCTGCTTTGCGACTGCTGACGAGATCGACCACCTCCTCCCCAACCTCGGTTGGGGTTTCCCCTACCACGATATGGTGTAGGGCTTCCTCTACTATGTGATACTACCAAGATGTCTGAGACTATAAAGTACTACCATATGATATAGACAATCTGCTCAATCTACGATATGCCTCCTCTATTGGAGGTATGGTAGCATCAGTGAGGATCTGGGCACGAGCTGCATCATATTCAGGATAAAGGATTGCTAGAAAGACTCCAGTCATCACAGAATCTTTGTATGCCTTGAGCTGCTCTGGTGTAGCAGTCAAGGGAATGTAGCCATTTAACTTCTCAAACATACCCCTCAAAGAAGTATAGAGGGTGTGAAGGGGGCGACCATTATGCTTAGATGTGAAGATATCGTGCAGGAGCTGGAGTATCTTCGACTCATTCTTCGCTGGAGAGTATGTAGCGGCAAGAATGTCCCGCATAGTCTTTGCAGTAGGCTGACTCGGAATGTCATTGGTTATCTTCGTGGATACAGTCCTGGATAGCCACACGCGAGCATACGCATCAGCCGCCTCCCAAGAGGTATTTGTCCTAGTCTTGCCACGTGGCTCCTCTATCGTGGGGATATGCTTCTTGCCATTGCATTGCATCAAACTCATGAAATGCATGGCCACAGTTCATAATTAGTTCCATCCATTTTGACGATGGGTGCTGGACCTTTGAAGGCATCCAGGGATGGGACTTCTGCTTTGTTGTCGGACATGATGACAATTATCTCCAAGACTGGGTCAGCAACAAGAACTACCAGTGTCTACACCAACATACAGGAAGATGGTTGTGGGTGTAGACTCATACCACGACCTATTCCATTCTTTAGAAAAAATGCCTTTGGTTAGCTAGGGTGTTTATAAATGATCCTTAGAACCCTAGAGATCCAAAAGAGGACATAGACCGAGGCCGAGATGACAGGCTGAGATGACAGGGACGGTGGCCTGCATCCCGAGAGGGGTCCCTCTTCACGCGACGGTGGCAGGAGCACCCTAAGCGTGAAGCCAAACCGTGAGGACACGCGCGCTAGAGGCGCTCACAGTAGCCCACGCATCGGGAAGGGGCACGTGAGGAGCAGTCCACACCGCGAGAAGGGAGAGGAGGCGGCGGCAGCCGTGTGGAGGGAAGCGACGGCCGCGTAGATGGAGGGTGGCGGCCCGCGTGGAGCTAGGGTTTTGTGGGGAGGGGCTAGGGTTAGGTCACAGGCTCCGATCTAGGATCGTCGCTCTAATACCATGTTGAGGGAAAAAGAAAAGTTGTATTCCATCTATAATCCTAGAGTTCTCCCATATAGTAGAAAAGCTCAAAGCGTAAATTACATAAACAGGACAAGGGAAATAAACAATATAGATAAAGGCAACAAAATATAAGCATCTTAACAGTTTTGTTATAATTTTATTTTTACTGCAATTTCTAATTTTTGTAAAAAAAATATCAAATGTCACAATCTTCATATATCTTTTGGGTTAGTTGTATATTTTGGGATGAAAGGCTACTTCTTTTGATGGGTTAATTCCCTAAGTAAAGCAAACTATTCTATGTAATGGAGGGAACATGAAATGAAGTAAAAGTTTATTAGCCATTAGCTCTATTGTCCTTTCCCTTTGAATTTCTTTCTCCTCACAAATCCTGATATCAAGTTCTCCTCCCTTATCTTTTCCCATCCCACGCAACTTGGCGCACTCCTCCCTATCTCATATTACCCCAAATTTTTCTCTTCTCGCCTCTCAACAATTCTTCACTGTATTCTTATCTACATCAATTAGCATGCAGCATTTTCTAAGAAAAAATGGACCATATTGAAAACAGAAAACCTTAACTATTTGAGGATGTTAAGTAAAAAGTAAGAATGCAACAAAAGCAATATGCAACCATTTCCGGATTGTAAATTTCAATTCATTAACTCATATTATAATGTGAATGATGACTAATAAAAAATGAAATCATAACCATAATAAATATGCATAATGTGATGTATGAGAAGACAATCCATCTTAACAAATAACTGCTAACAAAAGGATACTTTACGTGAAAATCATATTAAGCTAACAAAACTTTGTATTTAAATGACAAACGAACATTGAGCTTTTTTTAATATTTTGTCGATTGTTTTTGCATTATACTAAAGTTATATGTTCACGTTTAAGACATAACTGAAAGAACGGATACCGTCAAAATGTGCTGATAAAATGGCTTAGAACTATCTATTTAGAAGCCCGTGCTTCAAATCTTATTTATCTCAAAAAACATGGAAAAAGTGATGAACAGGAGGGAAAAGGAGGTACTGCATCTTCAGCTGAAAGAATTCGCTCTTTGGAGGTACCAGCAGCTACCATCCCACCCTCGTTATGATCCTCCAGATTTGTCTCACTTGCTTTGCCCGTAACTCTTTTTGACTTGAATTTATATATAGGAAGAGCGTCAATTAATTCTGAGTGAGCTCCTTTGCACTGAAGTAAATCCTCTTGGGATGACAAAAAAGATGCAATACATGGAAAGCAGCAGCAGATTGTCACACAAAGGATAAGCGGCATGGCATAACCTATACAGCTGAATACAAGGAATACAATGCATAACCTGGCAGTGGAATATTGAATTAGTCAGCTAGAATAATATCTAAAATCAAGAGCAATGAGGGTTCAGGTTGTGCGAAAAAGGAGCAAAATATTACAGCATATACCTGTACAAGTTGGGAGCATCAGAAGAAGAAGAATGCTGACCGAATACCCATACATTACCAACCACAAACCAGATGGCGAAGAAAAAATCCAGAGCCATCTTGAACTGATCAACTAGAGCATCGAGCCTAATGAAATGCAAGACATTTGTATTATAGCTCACTATAACATTTCATGGTTCAAGGCAAGTTAATTACTTCCTACAGCATCTAGAACATCTGGTATTAATTGTCAATATAAAAGCAGTCAATTCAGCTCCCAGCACATAAGATGACTACGAAGTAACATGAAGATAAATTTTATATCAACACATAAATTAAAGCTTATATTTTCAACTTCCCCAGTGTTAAATCGCAATCTAAATAAATTATCTTTGCTTCTAAATTGTTGCCTAACTAAAAAAACTAGTAGGTACCATGTGCTTTGCACAGGAACTCAGCAATGGCCAGTTCCAAGTCCGGTAAATTGAGGAGGGTTGCGTGTCAAGTAGACGACATCCAACGCAAGAGACACAAATTCCTAAATAGTGTTATTTTTAAGAACACTATTTAAGAAAGAACACTATTTAGGAATTTGTCTCAAAACAGTACGGATCTTTTCACCGTGGATTTAAGCAAACATTTAGATTCCGTTGGAGCATTCCCTAATAGCGACGCGTTGCAGCGCCCGAATGCAATGAGAAGTTGGCAAGGGCCGCTACATAATTGCCCGGATGTAGTTAAAAATTTGCAAGGGTTCTCGCAAGAGGAACACATGCAAGTAAATAAGCTAGCTCCGGGACATCGCTGTTTGGATGCATTCCAAAATTTGCAAGGGTTCTCGCATGATGGACGCATGTAAGTATTATTCCAAAAGAGGTTGCAAAGGAAGTTATGGATAAGTACTTGGAATATTGGCACTTTAACTGGCAAATCGATGGAAATAGTAGATACGATTGAAAGATGAAATATTCAGATACTATGTCTCCAAGAAACAAAATGGGTTGGAGAGAAAGCAAGGGAGATCGAGAAGACAGGCTTTAAACTTTGGTATTCATGTAAAGATAAGGGTAGAAATGGTGTTGGAGTGGTTATTCATAAGATATTCAAGGATTGTATGGTCCAGGTCAAAGATTCGGGGATCGGATTATTCTGCTCAAAATGATGCTCGAAAAAGAAATTATGAATATCATCTCAATTTATGCAACGCAAATTAGTTTAGATGAAAGGATTAAACAAGTTTTTTGGGATGATCTAGACAAGATTAAGCAAGGAATCCCATAAAGAGAGATGATTTGCCTAGGTGGAGATCTTAATTGACATGTGGGAAAGGATGCCTCAAGGTATGCTTGAAAGGAGTCGATTTAATAAAATCGACTCACGTATCACGGAAGCGTGAAGATCGCACCACATGCAATCTAGGTCGCGGTTAGTCGTACTAGTCGATCGGGCATTGGAAATTAAAAAAATCGATGAAACCACATGACATGGGAACGATTCCCATGTCATTTAATCTAAATCACAAAAGTATTAGGCTTTGCTCTTGAAGTGTGATTGTGATCTTGTAATCTCTAAACGAAGAGACCTCATGTCTCAAGTCCAATCCGACGTAGACAGCACTTGCAGACGCATGGATGAAGCTAGGGGTGCTAATTGAATTGAATCATTCGAATTCGATTGTGATTCGTTCGATAAAAATTCGAAAAAAGTTCGATTCGAAGTAACATGAATTGAATATGAATTTGACATGTGGACTCGATTCCCAAATTAATCAAATCTGAATTAACATGAATTCGTTCGATAATAATTCGATTCGATACTTATATACATACATACATATGTACACACATACATATATATCTACATATTATATACGTACATACATACAAGAATATGTATGCATACAAACATATGTATATGCATGCATGTGTACATGTGCATATAATTACATTAATTAATGATGAAATATCATTATTACAAAATAGAGTAGAATATTAGTCATGATGTCTAGTAAGAAAGAAAATATGTTTAAGATCGGAGTTTTATCCCAATTTCTCACCTTACATTTGTTTCCATGTTCTCACATTCTCTACAACATATTTCCTCTTCTCTTTTTCATTCTTTTTCAAAGATCTATCACTCATAATGAAGATAGTGGTGATCCCACTTCTTACGCGTAAATATGACTGAGCCAAAAGTGGATCGACTTGACTCATTCCTCAGATGAGAAAGAAAGAGTACCTAGATCTGCATCTACTAATTTTCTTTCTAATGTAAACTAATTCCCCTCCTCCTGCCCACCCCCTTTTTTGAGCAATCAACACTCTTTTTCACGCCTGTCATGGTTTGTGGTATATCAAAATATTTTTCCTCCACCTTTTTGTTTGTTAGTTATCCCTGCAAGACAATCCATAAGCGAGGACTATCATAGTAAAGACATGGATCATCACTTGAATAATTTACAATTACAAGTTCCTCTCACCATCATATTAGTTATTCTTGTGCATATTGAAAATCATGGGCAATTTATGACATTTGTTCTAAGATAATGATGATCACCACGACGCATGAGGTAATTTTATCGTGCTAAGTTATTTGTTGTTATCCTTGTTATTTTAAATAATAAGACCAGTTTGTCTTAGTCTTCTATAGGAGCTTGATCTTATGTTGCTTCAACATACAATAGTAAATAACCATAAAGACTAGTATCAAAGAACATATATTTAAGAGTTTTATCCATTTCCCTACCTTACATTTATTTCCATCTTCACGCATTCCCTGTCATATCTTTTCCATCCTCCTTTTCATGTTTTCTTAAAGATCAACAACTATAAGGTAGGTGGTAATGCTCTATTTTCTTGCACATGAACACGATAGCCATGTTACGTTGAGTTCATCTTTTACTTTTGTTGTGATTTGTGATACATCAAAGTATTCCTCCTCTGCCTACTTGTTCTATTGGTTATCCTTACAAGACAATCCATGGTGACGAACATCATTGTCAAGATGGCATTGGTAATAATCTGAATGATTTACAAGTTCTTCTCATCATCATGCTTGTTGTTATTGTGATAAAAAAAATTCGATCATCCCATTTTAAGGACATAAAAATACCTCAGATAGTACCACGATCCGTACTACGTACAATAATGTGTTGAACTACTTCAACAAGTCTACGTGTGAGGTATCTGGCATTTGATATTTGTACAACAATATCTACAACCCAACCCCTTTACATGCTACATAACGGGAAACTATATATTCAGTTAACGAAAGCCCCGCGCATAAGTTGCTTTGAATTGGTAAATCAATCATTTGTCCTTGCAGGTCTGACATTAATCCTCACATTCCTACTAATTAGTGTACATGATATGCATTTCCTCTAGACCATGAAAATGACACTAAATATACTAGAATGGTGGGGGTGTTCATTTGAAAATTAGGATTCATTCTTGTCTCAAATTTTCGCTTGTAGCTATATTTAAAATCGTGTATGATTCATGACTTTTGTTTTAAGATAATATTGATCACCATGATGCATGAATTGATTTTATCGTACCAAGTTATTTGTTTTTATTCTCGTTGTTTCAAATAACAAGAACGGTATGTATTCATTTTCTATGAGACCTTGGTCTTATTTTACTTCAACGTACAATGGTAAATATAATGTATTTAATTTTTTTGTTAATAATATTATATACTTTTAATAAGATTTATATAATTAAATTTTATTTATATATTTCTTTCATCATAGAAAAAAGAGCAAATTTTGATAGCAAAAGATATACAATATATGTAAAACTTAGGTATTTTTATTCATTATATATTATTTGTTGGGTATCTTCCTTTATGATATAGCTTTCAATTGATCTTGGAAATCTTTAGTAAAAACCAGAAATATAAAAAAAACTTTTAAAATTATAATATAATTTATATAAATAATTTTATTTGAGTTTACATTTCAAATTCGAAACAAAATGAATCGAATTTGAATATTCGAAAGTCATAATGAATCGAATATGAATTCAAGTTAGCAAATTCGTAAAATTCGATTCGAGTTCGGATTCGAAAATTTTAAAATGAATCGAATATGAATCCGGGTGAATTCAAAGGTATTCAATTCGATTATCACCCCTAGATGAAGCGCATGCTCCCAACAATCATAGGTGACAATCCGAGCCGACAATCCCCTGATTTCGTCATACGAAATCTATCATCTTCCTCACGAGCACGGGGCATCGAAGATGAAATCCACGAGCAATTGATCCGGCAGCACAACAGCAACGCGACGACGACGATGCTCTCCACAAACCCTAGAGTGGACGGCTACTTGGGGTTGAGAAGAAGAGACTATGGACGTGTATGAGAGAGAAAGAGAAAGAGATTTTATTGCCTCAACTTGCGTAGAGAAAATCCCTATGGTTGACCCCTCTCTTATACAAAAATGGATGGCTAGGATGCAGTCACTCCTAATTGAAATCAATGGTCTAGATTTTGTTGCAGCAATTTGCAATAGCAATTTATTAATCTAAAAGAAATAAATAAATTGAAGATATTCTTCAATAAATTTAATTCTAATTAAATCAATTTCGTGTGTAATAATAAGGAATGAGGAGAACCTCCTTTCTAATTAGGGTAGACGGCAACCATGGAAATTCTCTTCATGTGGCCATCTACTCCTAATAGGAGCATCCCCCTCTTTCATAATTGATAAGATTCTCGAGCTCATCATATTTTCCACATGTTGCAACCAAAGTTTAAAAAAGCGTGAGGCGATCCGAGGCGTTTTTCCTGAAATTGAGGCGAGGCGTAAGCCTCAATTTTTTAGAAATAAAATAAAATGAAAGTAAAATACATGGAAAAAATATATGATAATATTAAGTTTTTCCAAAAACACATTCAAGAATAGTTTAACACTAGTAAAAGATACAATCCATAAGCGATGAAGGCATTGTAATTCAAAAAAAAGCATCTAATATATGGAATATCAAGTTCCAACTCCAACTTCAATAATTCTATATGAGTATTGAATTAAAGTCTATACTTAATACTAAAGTATAATAAGTATAATAGAAACCATAATTTTTAGTGTTTGAAGTAAAAAAAATACTAACACGCCTTGAATCCCAACCATTTGTCTTGTTGGACAGTGTTGGTGAACCGTCATATACATCCCCTCCTGCCATATCATACCCCAACAAGATAGGGGTCTCGTTGCCCTGTCAGCGAGCCTGGGGGAGCAGGTGTGCTCCCTCCTGCGGGGTATGGGGGCAGCACCTCCGGCAAAATTTTTTACTAACGATATTATTTTTATTTGGCTATTCACAACAAAATGTAATAATTATTTTACTTTACTTTTTATTTTCAACCTTTCTTCTCCATATATACGATAACAATTCTAAGATTCACAACTTATACAACCAAATAACAACATCAAGTTGCATACTTGCAACTAATATAAAACATTTATTAAAATTCAAACTTAAATTTGTGCGCAATAGAATTAGTATGTGTAGATGTATGATAAATTGAACATGATGTATACAAGATCATGGAGCTTCGCTTGTTTCAAGCGATCTCTTCTCTTTGCATGGAGCTATATATAAAAACATGCAAGTTTTAACATGAAAACAAAAATACAAACATAAAAAAATATATAATACTTACGGAAAATAGGGTCATGTGCAAAGCATATAACCAAAAAGGTAAAAAAAGCCTCGTGTTCGAGGCTTACGTCTCCGCCTCACCTCGAACATCTCACGCCTCGAACGTCTCATGCCAAGGCAAGGCATACGCCCCACCAAAAGGACCCGAGGCATGCGCCTCGGGATGATTTTGGCGTGCCTCGGCTCGAGGCATACGCTTTTGCGCCTCGTCGCGTCGCTTTTTAAAACCATGGTTGCAACAACTGTTGTTGTTGGTTAAATTTTCACCAAAATAATTGCAAATTATTTGTGACAATTTCAATCATGTCATTGATAATTATGAATCATATACATCCATCCAGTACTAAATGGAAATCACATTCACATTTAATTGTACAATGTGAATCCAATTCACATTTAATTGTAGAATGTAAATCCAGTTACATTTTCTTATAAATTGTAAATCTTATTTATAATTAAATCTCTCTATGGTATTCTGAATCACATTCACAATATTTACAATTATTGTGGATAGTGCTATCCACATTAATCTTATCTACGATAATTAAATTTATATTTAATTATCTTACATGTCTCTGTACATATGCACAAATAATGTGAATCATATCCACATTATTAATGATAATTAAATCATATTTAATAATCAATTTCTAATGCTCAAATATTATCAATAATAGAATTATTCTTAAATTCTTTCAAGAACAATATGCTTTCTCCGCAGATACTTGGAGATAAGGACAGGACGATTGTATATTCCATGTATAGTGACTTGGATAGTGAGATCTAATCTCATATCCATATCTACAAGACCTCTCAAAAATGTCTGGTCAAGTCAGACAAAACTATCCAATCTTCTCATTGCATATGAATTATGTTCAGAGCAATGTCCAACATTTGGAGCAAGATTGGATAAGCCTACTGGGCGGAGTCACTAAAATCCAAACATATTTCATCATTCCCTCAGAATAGAAGTGTCATGTTTACACAATTGATTATGATCACATCACCCTCAAGTATTCCTAATACATGCACATCCTGCATTACTGGAAGACCTACAATGAACCCGAAGTTCTGATCTTATTTGAATCGTCTCCTTCAAGTTTTTATCATTAAGTTTCTCATTCGATCATTGGGAGTTGGTATCGATCATACGCTTTCTAAAAGCATATATTATACCTACAAATCCTGACTTATTTCCAAAACAAGAAGACCAACGTTGGAATTTGGTTTATCCCAGTATATCATGAGTGAGTTCATATCTTCCAGTTCAGTGGTGAACCTATATAATACCATTGAGAGATCATACCACTCACATGGACATATATACACACTAGCTCGTTGGTGTAAAGGCATTGATTAGGCCATCAACCTAATGGTCTGCCTAATGTACATACTTAGACATATCGCAATGCATTTATCTCTGATTAGAGGATGTGGGCCTATACATGAAAGCATACAACATATGTCTTCGTTATCTCGATCTTGTTAAATCAACTCTTTGACATAACTCATCCAACGCCTCTGAATCTCTATTCCAATGAAGAGGACATGATTCAAGAGGTCGGTCATTGAACTATTGAAGCCATCCACTTGTTGAGGAGAACAAGGGAGATTAATAGAGCTAAAAGGAAGAACCTTCATACGACTTTTATTGATTTGAAGAAGGTTTATGATTATGTCCCACATGAGATATTGGAGAAAGTTTTGAAGAAGAGACAAGTACATATCCTATACATTAACCTCATAAAAGATATGTATGATATGGCTTCATCTTGTGTAAGGATACAGTCTAGGAAGACTTACTACTTTGACTTCAACATTAGACTGCATCAGGTTCAACTCCAATTCCATTCCTTTTACTTTGATTACGGATGAATTGACAAGTCACACTCTGGATGAGATTGATTACGGATGAATTGATAAGTCACATTCTGGATGAGATACCTTAGTGTATGTATTCGTTGATGATTTTGTGTTGATTGATGAGACTAGAGATGGAGTAAATGAGAAGCTTGAGGTCTGGAGACGTGCATTGGAGACTAAAGGATTTAGTACAAGTAACGTCAGGCTAAAACTGAATATATGGAGTGCACTTTTGATGGAGTAATGGTGAAGGAATAGAGGTGAAGATTGGTAACGACAACATTCAGAAGAGAAATTCTTTTAGATATTTGGGATCTATTTCACAACATGAAGGGGCAATTAATGGAGATGTTACTAATAAAATAAAGGCATGTTGGCTAAACTGGAGAGGAGCCTCTATTGTTCTCTGTGATAAGAAAATTCCTTTGAAAATCAAAGGAAAGTTTCACAAAGCAATCGTAGGACCTGCTATGTTCTATGGATCTAAATGTTTTTTTAGAAACGGTGGAATGGGCCTCCTTTAGAGGGTCATCCAAAAAAATATTAATTATAAAATAAATATTTACACGCGTCAATACTTCAAGAGGGCTCCAGCATGCCCAATAGAACCTAGATCCATCAAAAATCGCACTATTTCTGCCCAACCAGATGCACCATAACAACGCACACATCTTCAGTCTATCACCCTCTGAATCACTCCACCTCCTGCACGAGTCCCAAAAGCAAGTCTTGCTACTCCAATCGAGGCTCGTGATTGCCACCCTCCGCCAAACATTAACCAAACTAGGGCATTCAAAGAAAAGGTGGTCTACATCCTCCGTCGCGCTACCGCACCTACAGCATTCTTCCACAACCCCGGGGAAGAACCTTGCTCTTCTCGTTGCTGTCAATATTCTTTCCCTCCTCAGAAGCCAGAGGAAAACCTAAATTCTGATAGGGATCCGCCATGACCAGAGCATACTGCAATCTCCTGAAACCATAGAATCCACATTGGAGGCCTGGCCAATCAAAGATCTGTACGCCTTCCGAACCGAGAAGGAACCGTCCCGCCAACCCCAAGCATAGCGACCCATCGTCGGAGCCCCGCACCCGAAAAGCTGACCAGACAGACACAGAAACTCTTCCAATCTCTGATCCGATGACTCCGTCACAAAAGTAGGAGACCAAAACCCGTCTCCCCACACCCCAGCCACAGTCGCATCCTTATTTGAAGCCAACGCAAACAATCTCTGGTAATGATCGCATAAAGCACCATCGTCTGTCCAGTTGTCCCTCCAGAACCGAAACAAGTGACTGTCCCCAAGTACAGGCCGCAAGACCTGCGATAAATCCAGCAAGACCGAGCAGATCCCTCTCCAAAAAGTGGTTCCTGCACCCCCGCCGACTGTCTGGACCGTCAGGCTGGAAGAAACACCGTAGTTCGCACGGATAAGAGTGGAACAAAGATCACCTCCGGACCCCCAGATCTTCAGCATCCACTTGGCTAGCAGTGCTTTATGCATAACCCCCAGATTCAGAACACCCAATCCACCAACTCTGGTAGGCTTAGAAATCGATGAGCAATCAACCAAAGCCAATCCCCTGTCACTCCGAGATGACGACCAGAAAAACCTATGCATCAAAGACTCCAGTCTAGATTGGATCCCCACAGGCAGGGTCCTCGTGGACAAGAAGAAAACCGAGATGGCAGAGAAGACAGCCTTAGTCAGAACTAGGCGACCATCCCTAGATAAGAACGCAGCCTTCCACCCCGCCAACTTCTTCTCTAACTTCTTAACCAATGGCAACTAGTCGACCTGACGCAGTCTCCCGTTATAAGGGGCAGACCCAGGTAGGAAATAGGCAAAGCCTTCACCGGTGTATCCAAAATCACACTGCAAGCCTCCGAATCCAAAGTCGTCAAGTTAAAGGGCACAAACGCTGACTTGACGCCATTCACCCTCAATCCTGAGAGATCACCAAATATATCAAGCACCGCCCTCAATGCTCTGCACTCCTCAATGCCCCCTCCACAAAAAAAATGGTATCATCCGCATATTGCAAGAGACGAACAAATAAGCCATCTCTGGAGAATCCACTGAAAAAACCGCCTTCCTCCGCCACCCTGGACATGACCGCCAAAGCATCAACCGTCAGGACAAATAATAGAGGGGCCAGAGGACATCCCTGCCTCACACCCCTCTGCGGTTGGAAGAAGCCACCCTCATGTTTCCCATTTACCAAGATCGACATCGAAGCAGTAGTAATGCATCTTTTCATCCAAACTATCCAGACATCTGGGAATCCTTTCTGCACCAAAGAGGTCCAAATGAACTTCCAACACATGTTGTCATAAGCCTTTGAGAAATCAACCTTCCAAAGAAAACCTGCGACTCCTCTCCTCTTCCAATCGACGGCCATCTCTGAAGCCATAACCACCCCATCCAGGAGCTGACGCCCAGGAATAAATGCGGATTGAAGCGGAAGGGCAAGGTCATCCAGCACATTGCAAAGTCGATTTGCCAACACCTTTGCCAGTATGAGATAAATCGCGTTCGACAAGGCGATGAGACGGAAATCCGCAACTCTGACAACCCCTTTACTCTTCGACAACAAGAACAACAATTTTTCTTTTTTAGCAGAAATGAAGGGGGAGCCCTCCCAAGTCGGGAGTCACCGCACCAAAATATTCATTAAATAACAAAAGGGTACATCAATTAGAAATCTAGAAATTGTACACAGTATTACAATGAGCAATGACATTTTCCCAATAGAACCGTTGCCCCTTGAAGATACGGTCATTCCTGCCCAACCAGATAGTCCAAAGCACGGCGAAGGGCTTGGAGACATCCCCGGATGAGCCAAGCCCCACTGATCGAATGGATCTCCAAAACAGGTCCAGACTAGAAGATTGGACTCGCGTGATCCCCAAAGCCTCCCAAACCTACGCCGACATTCTGCACCTGAAGAAGATGTGGTCCAAGTCCTCCACCTCCTCCTCGCATCTGTCACATTGAAGGTTCGTCACACTCAACATCCTCCCTCTCCTCACCTTATCGCAGAGACGGTTCCTCCTTAGGCACCAGAGGAACACCTTAAAACGAGTAGGAATCTTTGCCTCCCAAATCACTTTCACATCCACGCGCATGTCATCATCAAATATCACTTCACCAACACTCAGCTTCCGGTAAGCCATCTTCACTGAGAATTTGCCATCCGTCCAAATGAAATGGTCCGGGTGACATGTCAACTCCCCAACCGAGGGAATCTCAGAAAGCAGACGCAAAAAATCCCCCAACCTCTATTTCGAGAGATCGGAATGAAACCGCGGAGCCCACAAGCCCGAGTCAACTACCTCCTGCACACGCGCCCCTCTGTTAACATCCAGTGCCACCAACCGAGGAAAACGAGTAGCCAGTGCCCCCTCCCCCGTCCAGTCATCTAGCCAGAAATGGAACTGACGCCCACTCCCCAACTTCAGGCGGAGAAATTGCCCGAGCCCCGAGGGCACAACACGGATACCCTTCCACAAACTCGTTCATCATGGCCATGAAATCCTCTTCCGTCACTCCCCAAAACTCCCTAAAGAAACAGACCGGGAAGCCATCTGGCCCTTGGCAACCATCAGCATTGAGATCAAAGACCGCTTCACGGATCTCCAACCTTGAAAACTCTGCCACGAGTGATTGTCGCTGCAAATCCGTCAGACACTTAGAACCTCTTCTTGACCAGGTAGCCCCTGTAGATGACAGACACCTATTGAAGCCCCGAAAATGTTCCACCAATGCACGGTCGATCTCCCTATCACCATGAATAGTACCATCATCTGTTATGAGCTCATGGATCATATTTCTCCTTCTCCTTCCACTTGCCACCTGATGCAAATTAAAATTTGCAACGGCGAAAAATAGTTGTTTGGTGGAGAAATTTAAAGAGGAGAGGAAGAGAGAGGAGAACGCGTCGGTTACGCGAGGTTTTGGAGATGAAAGACGTGAAGATCACGTTGAGAGAGAGAGAGAGAAATAGGGAGACAAAGGGAGATAACTCCAATTTTCATTTAATCTGAACTGTCTTTTACAATAGGCTACCAACCTCTTTATATAGTAGAGGTGGAATTACAAAAATAGAAAGCGTTGGTTACGCGAAAGATCCGAGTCAATGACTAATTTATTTCGAGATCACACACGATCTCTTTATTTAAATAAAAAATGCGACGATTCGAATAAATGTAAATAAAATCAACGGATAAAAATATCAAGCCCTATATTTTAATTTTGTGCTGCATCAATTCTCCTCCGCTTTAAAAATTCGTCTCCTGACGAATTGCTAGATCTTCGTTCCGTCGGTGGAGAGTCTCATCTGAATTGATGGATTAGATCACCTCAGCTTTGGCTTCTTTTCCATATTACGTTTGTAATTTCTTTCAACTGAGGGGTATAGCTGCAAATATTCTACCCCTTCACTTAAACAGATTTTGTAAGGGGCCTCCTTTCTTTTGACCTTCTCATAAAAATTTGTATGGGATTGGGTTTTTCCGCAGTTTTTCCCATTCACTTCCCTTATTTCCAGGGATCCGATTGAGAAGCACCCTCCAACCCTCGTTAGGGTTTTTCTTTCCATGAGATATCGCCGACGACAACAATTTGGGAGCAAATGGTGGCGTGGCTTCTTCCGCGGAAGGTGGTAGTGCCGCCGGTGGCGGTATCGAGCCCTAGATTTAGGGTGCCCACAACGACAGCGTGGAGTATGATAACACAAGGGGGTTCCACGGTGACGCCTTGAGTCCGTACAGTCGCAGCAGCAAGGATGGAGACCCCAACGAGGGGTCTTCGTAATCATGTGATCGAGTCCTCGTGCAAGGGAGGCTTCATTGGGCATCCATATTCGTCGATGCCACTCCCAACGACGGAGATACCAGTTGTGCGGGCCGTATGCAAGGCAATGGTGGTCACGCTCCTGAGGGCTTTGGGGACGGCAGCATGGCTCACGGCATTGACTCGAGGATGCATTCGAGAATGTGTAGGGTTGGCGTGCAGATGGGGGTCGTTTGTAAAGGATCCCAGGGAGATCAGCATGCTCCTCCACGTTGCATTCGTCGTGTAGGGATTCTGTGTCTTTCTGGACAGCATGTTCGGCCGCGAGAAAATCGACCAATTCGTACTCTTCCCCCGCAGGATCGTCATCGAATATGGGCCCCAAATCTTTATTTTCTGCATTTTTTGTTTCCTGGACAGCAACATCGATTGCAAAAGAATCGAGGATTTCCAGTTCTTTCTCGGCTGGATACTTGTCGAATATGGGCCCATAGCCTTTGTTTCCTTCTTGCACAACAGTTGTATTAAATAAATCTTCATCTAGAATGGAAATACCTTCATTTTTTGCCTCAAAATCGGGTTGAACAGCAGCTGCAGCGATCTGATTTTTGCCGTTGACGGATGAATCTTCGTCGATTTGTGTGCCCAGCCACTCTTGTACTTTGAGACTTGATAGGAGGCGATACTTGAACTTCCTTGAACGCGAACGTGAATGCGTGCCATGTGAGAGACGACTCAAATCGTATTGCAAACGCCAATGCTTGACAGGATCGTCGAATCGTAAGAACGATTCGGTTTCCATGCTCTGATACCAAATGATGCAAATTAAAATTTGCAACGGTGAAAAATAGTTGTTTGGTGGAGAAATTTAGAGAGGAGAGGAAGAGAGAGGAGAACGCGTCGGTTACGCGAGGTTTTGGAGATGAAAGACGTGAAGATCACGTTGAGAGAGAGAGAGAGAAATAGGGAGACAAAGGGAGATAACTCCAATTTTCATTTAATCTGAATTGTCTTTTACAATAGGCTACCAACCTCTTTATATAGTAGAGGTGGAATTACAAAAATAGAAAGCGTCAGTTACGCGAAAGATCCGAGTCAATGACTAATTTATTTCGAGATCACACACGATCTCTTTATTTAAATAAAAAATGCGACGATTCGAATAAATGTAAATAAAATCAACGAATAAAAATATCAAGCCCTATATTTTAATTTTGTGCTGCATCAATTCTCCTCCGCTTTAAAAATTCGTCTCCTGACGAATTGCTAGATCTTCATTCCGTCGGTGGAGAGTCTCATCTGAATTGGTGGATTAGATCACCTCAGCTTTGGCTTCTTTTCCATATTACGTTTGTAATTTCTTTCAACTGAGGGGTATAGCTGCAAATATTCTACCCCTTCACTTAAACAGATTTTGTAAGGGGCCTCCTTTCTTTTGACCTTCTCGTAAAAATTTGTATGGGATTGGGTTTTTCCGCAGTTTTTCCCATAATGGGGTAGGAGAAGGGAAATCGGGGAGAGAGGGAGGGAAGAAGAGAGGAGGAGGAGTACGGGGAAGAGAGGTATTGGAAAAAAGAAGGCGGCGTGGGATTTGGGAGAGAGAGGGTAAGTCCCGTAGGGTTTTTTTGTATTCCAAAAGCTGCTGCCCCTGTTCCCAATAAGGCTTCTTTTATAACAATGGGAGCAAAACCCTAGACTATGGACTCCAAAATTAGAAACTTACATAATAAATAAATAAAACAATTGCAAAAAGACTCCTGAAATTCTGTCTTTCGTGGTAAAATTCCATCTAGCCCCTCAAAACTAGATAAAATTGCATCAATTCCCCCCTGTTTGGAGAGAATCTTGCTCCGGCAAGATTACGTTGTAGTAGTTCCGCAAAAGGTCGGGATGAAGCTTCTCCAAATCATGTTCTTCGATCCATGAACTATCCTCCAAGCGGCGTCCCGTCCATCGTACTAGGAAGCGTCTAGTAATGCCATGACGTGTTGCCAATTCACGAACATCCAAGATATCTTCAACCGCTTCTAGAGATGGTGCAGTTGCAGTGGTTGACGATGATGAATCCAATGATAAACTTTCCGGACTAGCTGCGTCTTCCTCAAAATATGGGTATAAATCAGATATGTTAAATATTGGTGAGGTGCTGAATTCCGACGGCAAATCCAAGACATAGGCATTCGGACCAACTTTTCTAACGATTTTGAAAGGACCAAATTTCTTTGGGCTTAATTTGTGGTGGGTTCTCTCAGGGAAACGCTCTCTCTTAAAATAGGCCATTACCAATTCTCCTTCTTTGAACTCAACTTCCCTCTTGTGGGTATTGGCTTGGGTTTGGTATTTAGTGGAAGTTTCTTGAAGTTTGGCATAGGTTTCTTGGTGGAGTAGGTGGATATGATTAGCCAACTCATCTGCAGTAGCACTTGCCCGCCCGGGTCGATTCGGAGGGACTCTATCAAGGACGTGAGGAATGGGGTAACCGAAGACACATTCGAAAGGAGATTTTCCTGTAGACCGACAAGATGAACTATTGTACGCAAACTCAGCATGAGGAAGGACCAAGTCCCACTGAGTGGGTCGTTCTCCTGCAAGACAACGAAGCAAGTTTCCCAAAGATCTATTTACTACTTCTGTTTGACCATCAGTTTGGGAGTGATATGCAGTGCTGTATTGTAGACGAGTGCCCAACTTAGACCATAATGTCCTCCAAAAAAGCCCTAAGAACCTAGTGTCCCTATCAGACGTAAATGAATGCGGTATGCCATGCAGACGAACAACTTCTTTAAAGAAAAGATCAGCTATATGAGATGCATCAGATGTTTTTCTACATGGAATAAAATGTGCCATCTTAGAGAACCGATCAACTACGACAAACACGGAATCCACTTTCCTAGTTGTCTGAGGGAGCCCGATAATAAAATCCATAGTGATGTCTTCCCAAGGGCGTGCAGGAATGGGTAGGGGGTGTACAAGCCAGTGTTCTGTTTTTGACCCTTAAAACGTTGACAAGTCTGGCAACGCTGAATTGCCTGTGTCACATCCTTCATCATTCGGGGCCAATAAAATCTCTCTTGAAGGAGGTGTAAAGTTTTGTCAATCCCAAAATGTCCACCAAGACCCCCTCCGTGCAATTCCAAGATTAAGCTTTCCCGTAAAGACGTGACTGGAATGCATAGTTGTGACCCACGGAAGAGATAACCATCTTGGAGGAGATACTGATCAGTAAGATGATTCAGGCAGTCATGGTATGGTTTGTTGAAGTCATGATCCTCTTGATATAACTCTTTGATATGCTCAAACCCTATGGTCTCTACAGTGACTGCTGCAAGCAGGTGGGCTCGACGACTCAAAGCATCGGCCACTCGATTCTTAATGCCAGCCTTGTGTTTCAAATGGAATGTGTATTCTTGCATGAAACTTGCCCATTTTGCATGCCTTTTGTTGAGATTTTTCAGGGATTGCAGATAACGTAAGGCCTCACGGTCAGAATTGAGGATGAATTCACGTTGAATGAGATAGTGGCGCCAATGCTTAAGGGCTTGAACAATGGCATAGAATTCCATGTCGTACGTGGAATAGCGTGAGCGTGCATCATTCAATTTCTCGCTAAAATAAGCAACAGGTCGTCCTGCCTGGCTAAGGACGGTGTCAATACCAACGTGTGAGGCATCACAATCAACTTCGTACATCTTGTTGAAATCAGGTAAAACCAATGTAGGGGCCTGAGTTAGATGTTCTTTGAGCTTTTGGAAACTCTTTTCAGCTTCCAATGTCCATAAAAAGTTACTTCCACTTAAACAATCAGAAATTGCACCAGCTTGGCTACTGAAATTCTTCACAAAGCGTCGATAGAAGGAAGCCAAGCCTAAAAAATTGCGTATCTCTGTAAGGGTCTTGGGGGTTGGCCAACTTTTAATGGCTTCAATTTTAATCGGGTCAACCTTGATACCATCAGCGGAGACAATGTAACCCAAGAAGTTAACTGAGTCAGAGAGGAATGCACACTTTTTGAAGTTAACAAAGAGCTTATGTTCTCTTAAGATGGTAAGCACCTAACGTAGATGGCTCAAGGGTTCGCTCCGGTTGCCACTGTAGATTAGGATGTCATCAAAATAAACAACCACAAACTTCCCAATTAGAGGTCTCAAAACATGGTTCATTATACGCATAAAGGTGCTAGGGGCATTGGTCAGGCCGAAGGGCATCACTAACCACTCATACAGGCCCTCACGGGTTTTAAAGGCCGTTTTCCACTCATCTCCAGGTCTAATTCGAATCTGGTGGTAACCACTCCGTAGGTCCATCTTAGAGAATATGCATGCCCCAGTCAACATATCCAGCATGTCATCTAGTCGAGGTATCGGAAAGCGGTACTTTATCGTGATTTTGTTGATGCCTCGACTGTCCACGCACATTCTCCAAGTTCCGACCTTTTTTGGAGTTAAGAGGGCAGGAACAGCAACAGGACTCATACTTTCGCGTACATATCCTTTACTCAACAACCCCACTACTTCTCGTTGCATCTCTTCATGTTCCTTTGGGCTCATTCGATAGTGGGGCAGGTTAGGCAGGCTAGCTCCAGGAACTAGGTCTATATGGTGTTGTAAGCCCCTTAGTGGTGGAAGTCCATCGGGGAGGTCGTCTGGCATAATATCTGCAAACTCTTCCAAGATCGGAGCGACTTTTGGGTCTACTTTATCTGACTTCACAACGTCACTCTCAATTTCCTTTCCAATAAGGGCAAAGACAACATGTGATTCTTGGAGTTGGCGTTGGAAGGGAGATGCTTGGAAAACAACAAGTGACTCACCTGAGTGTGGTGGTGTTTGGGCAATTACAGACTTTTGACGATCAATCGAAGTACCTTTGTAAGAAGTGGTGGTCGTTTGCCTAGGGCTAGGGGCATCTCGCTGAGGTTTGAGGGTAATTCGCATCTTGTCCATCAAAAATGTGTAGGTGTTCTTCCTTCCCTTATGGTATGTGTCTCGATCAAACTGCCACGGTCGTCCCAGTAAGATGTGACACACATCCATAGGTGCAACATGACACCAGATCTCGTCTCTATATGTGGGGCCTATGGAAAATTTGACAAGGCATTGACGTTGGATTGGCATTTGAGTCCCACCCTTAAACCACGCCACTTGATATGGTCGATCCAATGGTTGTGTTTGCAATCCCAATTTATCCACCATCGCTTGGGCTACAAAGTTTTCCACGCTTCCTCCATCAATGATTAAAGAACACCGGTGACCGTTGGATGCGCATGTAGTGCGGAAGATGCTTCTCCTTAACCAAGCATCGTCACTCTCAATTTTTGGGGCCAGCATAAGAGGCTCCAACTTTTCGGTAGGGGCATCATCTTCTCGAATGGAGTCATCATGTTCAATCAAAAGGAAGGGTCCATGGGTTTCTGCTTCAACCTCAACTTCTTCGTAATCCTCGTCGACGTTGGTGTAGCCGGTCACCATTTCTGGTTCATTTTCCTCGGTAGGGGTGTTCTCATTATCAGGTTCGTTATGCACTAAGTGTGCACTTGCCACACGTGGGTTGGGACACTCTGTTGCGCGATGCCCTTTCTGAAGGCACCTGAAACATGTATCGGGTCCCACTACAGGTCGAGCCCCGAGAATTCCTGACCCGGCATGCGTTGGTCGTGGATGAGCACCTGTATTCCCAGTAATAGTGCGAGGTATAGGGCCCACTGATTTGATGGTTGGCTGTGTGCCCCCCCCCCTAATTTGCCCAGTAGAGATGTTTGGTGCAGAGGGAGTAGCAGCAGAGGCGGTTGTGATCGTCGCGCATCGCGTGAGGTTCCTGGATAACTTCGCTTCAGCCCTCTCCGCTCTATCATGGGCAGCGTCTACTGTTCGACAGTCACACATGTACAATTCATCCTGGATGTTGGTTCGTAATCCATGTGTGTATCGAGCCACCAGTTGAGAACCGCTTTCTTTTAAGTTATTCCGAGCTATCAGAACTTGGAACTCTTCAGTATATTCCCTAACAGTACGTGTTCCTTGACGACGGTTTTGAAGGCGATTGTACAAGTTCTGTCGGTACTCCTCTGGAAGAAACTTGTCCCGAAGCTTCTGTTGCATCCTTGTCCAGGAACGAATGTGTTCTTTTCCCTGGCGGTGACGTTCTTCTTGGAGACGTTTCCACCAAAGTAAGGCAAATCCTTTCAGCTTTAATGTGGTAAACTGGACTCTCCGCTCACTCGGTAGTTCCTTCCAAATAAAGATATGTTCCAACTGATCCATCCAATCAAGAAAGATGTCTGGATCGCGTCGTCCATCAAAGTCGGCAACGTCAATCCTTATCCCCCGGTCCCAATTAGGATCTTGGTTTTGATTGTGTGGTCGACCACGCAGCTCAGACTCTCTCCTTCTATCATGTTCTTCAGGTCGACGTCTACGAGGTATTCGATTCTCACCCTCCTCGTCACCTGAGGGTGGCGGAGACTCCAGATGTAGGGATGGTTCATCGCTAACATCGCTTTCAGAATTAGGATCCAAGACAATTGGGTTATGTCCACGATGTCGGGGATTACGAGGGTTATGATGTCGCCCACTTGAAGTGGAAGAGCGGCTAGTGTCCCTTCTACCGTGTTCCCTTCTGTATTCCCTATCCGTTCTGTCAAAATTCAAGACCTCCAACTGTTGAGTGTTATTGGCTACCGTCCTCTCTATGTTTTCTAGACGGGTGTTAGTGCGTCGGATTTCCTCACCCAAATTTGCTATCAGTGCTTCCAATCGCGCCATGGGATCAGGGTGGCGAGCCATAGAAGTTCGGTTCTCACGGGTCTAGGGACTCAACAAATGCAATATGATTTTTTTTATTTTTTTTTGTGAAATGCAAGACAATGATATGACTCGGATATTTCGCTCTGATACCACTTGATGCAAATTAAAATTTGCAACGGTGAAAAATAGTTGTTTGGTGGAGAAATTTAGAGAGGAGAGGAAGACAGAGGAGAACGCGTCGGTTACGCGAGGTTTTGGAGATGAAAGACGTGAAGATCACGTTGAGAGAGAGAGAGAAATAGGGAGACAAAGGGAGATAACTCCAATTTTCATTTAATCTGAACTGTCTTTTACAATAGGCTACCAACCTCTTTATATAGTAGAGGTGGAATTACAAAAATAGAAAGCGTCGGTTACGCGAAAGATCCGAGTCAATGACTAATTTATTTCGAGATCACACACGATCTCTTTATTTAAATAAAAAAATGCGACGATTCGAATAAATGTAAATAAAATCAACGGATAAAAATATCAAGCCCAATATTTTAATTTTGTGCTGCATCACCACCGCATGGAAAAAGCGAGTATTCGCTTCCCCCTCTTTGACCCAATTCTGCCTGGACCGTTGTCTCCACTCTATCTCTCTGTGTCTGTCCTCCTACATCGCCGCCTTATGCGAAGCCGCAAGCGCAATCCTTTCGTCATTGTTTAACTCACGAGAGTCCTCCAGATCGTCCAGCCTCGCAATTTTCGCCACTGCCCCCTCACGTCTCTCCGCGCTGCTCCTTATCTCTACACCCTTCAATCTTCGCGCAGAAGCTTTAATTTCACGGCCAGCTTCTGTGTTGCCAATCCCTCCACCCTTAAGGAGCCCCAAAATTGAGAAATCAAGTCCCTGAAGTCGTCTTCCAAAAGCCAGGGCCTCTCGAATCTGAACATCAATCGGGGGATCACCCCCCCCCACCTGAATTCCAGCAAATGGGTGTGTGATCTGACCGCGATCTAGGAAGAGCCACAGCCATCGCAAGAGGGAACCTCTCCAACATCTCAGAAGAAATCAAAAATCTATCCGATCTCGAACGCGCAGAGGAACTATGCTAGGTGAACTTCCTGTTCCCAAAATCCACGACCTGTATCACCAAACAGCTCACGCAATCAGCAAAACCGTCCGACCCAAGGTCCCTCCCTCCCCTTTGACCCGGGCGGTCGTGAGCGAACAGAGTAACAATGAAATCCCCGCCTATTACCCAAGGTGCGCCCGGGAACTGCACACCAGTCGTACGCAACTCCTCCCACATGGCCACCATGCTGACTCCCTCGGGTTCCCCATACACTGAAGAAACCAGAAAATGGCCTTCCCCGGATTTGCACTCAAGCAGGACCGATATAGTCGTGGAACCCAAGTACTCCTCAACAGCCGAAAACATGTCCACATTCCACGCAAGGACCAGACCGCTAGCACTACCCACCGAGGCCACCGCCCTGAACTCCGACAGCTTTAAGCCCCCAACTGTTCACCAAGAAGTTGGCTCCCAACTCTCCATCTTCGTCTCCTGCAATAAAGCCACATATGTACCCCCACCACCTTAAGAGTTCTCCCACACCCATCTTCTCCTCCCTACCCCCCAACCCCCGCACATTCCAAAAGATAATCTTCATTTGGATCCACTTGAAGGGTTTTTGCTGTGCACGGATACCCCAAAACATTCCGCAACCCGCACGTGAATGTCCGACTCTCCAGTAACCATATCTGGGATGCTCCCCTCACTGCCAGGAAGCTCCCATGAGGAGGGAAAGAGGGATCATCAACAGCCACAACACGGAAGACGAGGGAGTCTCCCTTGTTCTCCAACTCCCGTTCCAACCAAAGCTTGGCTTCAGGCTTGTGACGCTTACGCGAGAGGAGCTCGAGCGGGTCAGCCTGAACCCTCGTGTCGCTTCCCCCAAAGCCAGCCTTCGACCTCTTATTTTCCTCTCCGCGACGAAAACACGACTCTGCATCTTTCAGCTCCGGGCCAGCGAAGCCGCACCCGGAACAGAAGTTTCATGCAATACTCCATCATCCTAGGAACTTCCAACTACCACAAACACCCCCACCGGATACGAAGGGGGAGAAGGCGACAACGATCCTCCCTCCCCCACAGGGTCCGGAGGGAGGGCAGTTGGAACGTAGTCACACACCAGTGCACGATCTCCCCCCGTCATTACCAACGGCGCAACAAGATCTATCAACATCCGTCCGGGCGAGGAGACCGAAGCCTGCACCTCGTAGCCATCTACCCCACATGCTTATGTGCCTGACCCCTCCTCCTGACCAGAATGAACCTTAGTCTGCGCAGGGACTCGCACCCCATTACCATCGAGGCATTCGAAGGGTCCCAGTCGGATCCCCGAGAGACAGCCGGATTCGGAACATAACCAAAAACCTGGCATGATCCAAGCCCAGCGGCAAACTCAGCATCCGGATCCGAGAAGGGGGTAACCCAATCCGAGACTGTCGCAAAGTCAGCACAAGGTCCTCCAAAACCAGTACAAGGTTCGCCAGACGCAGCCACCAAATCTGGATAGCTTATTGCATCTGAATCCACATTGAAACCCACGCACGGTCTGGGAAAAATGGCCGCCAAATCCGGAACAGGATTCGAATCATCGCCCTTCAAGGCGGAATGCGAAACGGTCGTCGAAACCCTCGCTGCCCCCCCCCAGCGGATCTGTGCCCAGGCCCACCCGCAATCCACGCGCACTCTGCGGAATTTTAACTGTTGCTTGAGATCCCAACCGATCCGAAGAGCCTAACCTGTCCGACAAACGCCCTGCTACCGAAGAAGGCCCCTCTACCAGGGGGAGACGAAGGTGAAACACCACCCTGCCGACCTTGAAGATTATCACCGGGGGAATCTGACCGCCCACCCATGACAACGAGGCCACCAAACCGTCGCCTTCACCAGGGCACAAACCCGACTGGAGTATGGCTTCCACCTCGTCGAACTCCCGAAGCACTTCCCTCACCATTTCGAGCCTCCGGCACCTAATCGGGAGGCCCCCAATCTCCACGTGCCATATCGGAGAAGAAATCAGTGCCCCATCGCGTAGACGGGAACGGTGCCACCGAACCGAATGAGGGAAAACCGCACTGCCATTGGACAAGAACTCGCGCATCTATACCTGTTCCACCCCTCGGATACACAATGCCGAATCGGACAGCCAGACCCCATCCTCGACGCATCCAACTAATCGGCCAAGCTCCAGCACCTCCAGCACCTTTACCAGATCCTCCTTGGGTCCCTCCGCTATGATAACCCCATCTACTGGGTCCGAAAGGACCCCTCGATCTCCATATCCTCTGCCCCAGCACTTGCACCCCCGAGGCGACCAAAAGATGACCCAGGGCAGTCCCTGCGGATGTGCCCCGTGCCTTGACATCCATAGCACACCGCCTCCCTCACCAAGCACCTACTCGCAAGGTGTCCCATCCTCCCATACCTAAAACACCTCCGACGCCCGAGGAGGCCCAACTTCCCCACTCTCTCCTTACCCACGCCGACCCCATCCCCATTGATGAATCTGTGATCCATCACTCCAAAAGTCAAAAATAGATCCTTGTTCCCGAGAAAATAGAGGCATATTTTCTCTTATATTGCATAAATAGCATTCATGCATATATTCATAACTCATGCAGTTTAGCAACTCATTTGCATTTAAATAAGAAGCCAAAAATCCCCTGTAAAATACCCATGCACCAAAATAACCTCTTCTTTATAATATGTACTCCTTAGTTAATAACATAGGGAAAAAGGCCAAAACTCCCCTTTGTAAAATAGCCAATAAAGCCTGAGAACCCCTGTACATTAGAATGCAAATAAAGCCCTCATACAAACTCCGATTTAGGTCTACTTACTCTTAGAATACTACACATTAAAAGACCTTTAAAATGAGACTAATTTCATTGAATTTGGAGCTTGTATGAGAAAGATGGGTTTTTGGGCCACTTTGTATACTATCTATGTATATATATATATGTATCCTTGTATTTATGTATCATATTAGACCTCATCTCCATCTTTGGTCAAATGAAACTTGTAGAGCTCATCGAGATCTACAACTTTCATGTTTTGAGTTTTTCCAAATTCGGTCCCCTCTTCTCTCTACAAGGGTATTTTTCTCCAACCACTCACAGCAGGCCACGTGGCGCCCTCTGGTTGCGCCACGCGGCCCGGTTCCCCTCGCCTCACCCGCCTGCGTCCTCAACCGTTGGATCTCGCTTCAGATCCAACGGCCCAGCCTTTTCCACGCACGCCCCTTGCCTGGACCATCCGATCCTCTCCTGCATTAATCTACGCCGTTCGCTCGCGCTTCGCCCACAACACGCCACGTGGCTACACCACAGCCCTTCATCTCCGCGCCCCAGATCTAATCCTACCCGACCAGCTCCCCTCGATCGCCACCGTTGCATCACAAAATCCAACGGTGGAGACCTCGTCTCCTACCTCCGGACGCCCCTCTCTCCCACGTCCCTTGCCTTGCGGGAGGGGCGCCCCCTTTCTATTTCCGGCTACACGTCAGCCTCCCTCTTCCACCGCTGACACCCCCACGACGTCACCCACTCGTCCCTCTCCCTCGCCGTATACCTCACGCTCCACCACTCCCACCAGAGTCGCCCCACGTCGACCACCAACCTCGCCTCTTCACCAGCCAACCCATCACCTTCATCTTATAAATACGTCGCCACCGGCAACGTTCACCCCCATCCGCCACTCCAGAGAGGTTCCTCGAGCTCCAAGCGATCCATTGGTGACAGCAATTGGGTGTGTTGTCGAGCGAAGACAAGGATTCGACTCCGGCGAGATCCACGGCAAGTTCCGCCGTGTCGCAGCCTCCACCGCGAAGCTGCACGAGCTCGGGACCCTACCGATCCCTCGAGCGAAGACCTGGAGCTCAAATCTGAGCTCCATTCCCCAGGTAACCCCCTCCATTCGTCCTCCGATCTTCCTCTTGATTTTCTTCCTTTTCTCCGATTTTATTCGACTCCACCGGCCACCTTCTCCCCTCCAATCCACCTCGACGAGCTTCGCGTCGAAGCTCCCGTCCTCGTTGTCCCATATGCACACTCCGACGACGTTTTACGCACTACTCCGACCAACAGCTCCGCCATTTGGCCGGAGCCCATCTCCAGCGCACCTCCTTCACACCGTAGGCCTCGCCGACCATCTATATCTCTCCACGAGCAATTGCACGCCTCGGCTATCTATTCTAACCCCTTGCAGGTCCACATTTCTTCATTGGCCGGAGCCTCACCGGAGCTCCCTTCGAGCTTCGTCGCCATCGAGCGTCAGCACATCTCCAAAGATCCTGAGGCCACCGGAGGCTTCGCCGTACGCTCCCGCATCTTCCGAGCTACTCGAGAACCTACGAAGAACTTCATCGACGCCTAGCGACCGAGGCGGAGCAGAGTCAGCCACGCCGGAGTCCCGCCTTCTCCTCCGCAGGAGGCGGAGGGCCGTCGAGGAAGAAGCAGCAGTTGCCGTTCGATCAACCGATCGAACGGCCCTCACTTCGCCACGTGTTCCCTCACCGCGCCCGTCCTCAACCGTTGATCGCGCCTCAGATCTGACGGGCCCTCCAGTTGTCACGCGTCTTCATCGCCAACCCTTGGATCGACCTTGATCCAAGGGCCCGCAGCACGTCACGTCGACGAGTCCGAGCCTCGGCCTCCAAGCCTAGGCTCGGGCGACCCGAGGCTACACCGAGCCGCAGTCCGAACCTCATGGGAGCCCGAGCCTCGCTCCGAGCCTAGGCCGCCCACGTGAGGAGCACGTGCGGCCTGGGTAAATTGCACAGAAGCCCCTGAAGCTTTCCAAAATTACAAAGAGGTCCCTGTGAAGCAGACCCCACGTGAGGAGCACGTGCCCTGTGGAGAATTTGCATAAGAGTCCACCATATTATCGGTAATTGCATTTTAGTCCCTGTCAGCATATTTGTTTATTGAAATTTTAATTTCCAGTATTGCATTTACACCCCTGTGTTTGCACGCATCCCTAGAGTGCATTTGTCATCATTTTGAAATTCTAAAAATTGCATTTTGTTGGAAATTTTGTCCTCTGTCTATTGGTACATGTGTCTTATTTTTGTAAGTTCATTTGAATTATTAATGAATTAATTGGTGAATTGTTGACATATTTTGCCCGTGACACCTTTTGATTTATAGTTAATTCTTTGTGCTTCCAAAATTCATCAAAAATTCACAGTAGCTTAAGGACATCATTTTTAACATACCATAAAAATTCCATAGCATTTTCACGCATATCGAGGCCTAAATAAATTGTTAAGGGATTTTCTTAGATTAATTTTAATTAATTCATTTCACAGTGAAATTAAGTTCTGTTAATTTTCCTAGGTCCCTTCTCATTAGAGCCACCTAGGATAATTTTAGTTCTTGAAAAAATTGTGGTTTGATATTTATTAAAAATTAAATACTGAAAATCACCCTGTCTCTTCATTTAATTCACAGTAAATATATTTAGTGTCGAAAAATTCCAAAAAAATTAGTGTAGGTCATTTTCATCATCATTAATCATCTGGCCAATTTTCATAATTTTTGGACTTCATTTGATACCATAATTAAATTGAACATCAAATTGGCTTGCATTGTCTACGTAAGTCTGCATAAAAAAATTTAAAAAAAAATTACTCCTTGAAAATCACACACTTGGATCCTTGCTTAAATTCACCTAAGGAGATAGATGCCTCCCTGAGATCGACCTTGGACTTCCACCAAGTAAAAAAATATTGCCGCTTAAAATTAACTTCATATTAATCCATAAGTGGTTTTTGATTAACCCCTCGTATCCGACTACAACGAATCACTTTAATTAATTTGGACATTAAATTGACCGAGTTAACTAAGGGTGCGGGGCGGACATCACCCATGCACCCCAGTCGCGGGGTCTCCATCTTTGATCGGAGATTGTCGCTCCATAGCCTTTCCCCCACCATCTCGGCGTCACCAAATCCCCTCAGGGATGATCGCCAGAGGGTGGTTCCCAACACGATCCCTCCAGGAGGTCCCTCCTGAGACCCCAAGCGACGAATCTCCCATCTCCCCCGACCGTCTAAACCGTTATGGATCTAAATGTTGTCATGTGAACCATAGACACGTGCAGAGAATGGCAGTAAAAGAAACGAAAATGCTAAGGTGGATGTGTTGACATGTAAAGATTGGAATCGAAATGATGTAATCAAAAAGAAAGTAGGGGTAGCTCTGATTGAGGATAACGTGCGAGAAAATCGCTTATGGTGGTTTGGCCTTTTGTAGATGAGGTCAGTTGATGCACCGATAAGGAGATACGAATTTTGGGATGTTGAACTGGATAAGAGAGGGCGAGGACGACCCAAGAAGTGTTGGAATGAGACTATATAAATGGATCTTAGTTTTTTAGATCTAAGATCAAAAATAATCCAAGATAGATCTGAATGGAGGTAAAGAATCCATGTAGCCAACCCCACTTAATGTAAGAAAAGGCTTTGTTGTTGTATTATTAATGTAATAGATGAGGTCGCATTGTCATTCCATCCTCCAATTTTAAAGTATGTTCAGAGCCACTCGTCATTTGCATCAACGTGATGAAGATCAAAATATTCGTTGCAAGAAAAAATTACATGAAGAGATGTAACCATTGAGGAAAAATTATGCACAGTATAAAAGTAAAAGTTACCAAACATAAAAGATTAGATCTTTTTATAAACTTAAAAATTTCATTAAAACGGAATAGAACATGGGACTCCACTACATGAAATAAAAAATAACAAAATAATCTATTGGTCTATTGTGGCTTGCTTTCTTAATGTTATTATTATCATCATCCTTCAAATATACTTGTCCATAGTAAATAATAGTATTGAATCATCTAATATCACCATTAGTCATATCCCAATGAGATAAAAATATAAGTATGAATTTAAAACTAACTAATACTGGATCATTTACCATATCAAACCATCATGCAAATTAAGTGATATAAAATTAAAAGAATGAAGACTAAAGAGAGAACATTCATCGTCGACCGGAGTCCTTTAAAAAACATTGTGATATGATATATAACTAATCAAGATTAAAAAAAATGAAAAAAATTGACCTGCTATCAAGGTTTGAAAAAAAGAAAAGCAGAACGAGGCATTTTCCCGGAGGCGAGGCGAGATGTAGCCTTAATGCGGTCGAGGCATAAGCCTAAGTTTGTATAGGAAAATAGTTAGAAAAAGTGTAATAAATATATTTATTGTTGATATATAATGTATATTGTATATAAAAAATAATAAAATATATTTATTGATGACATAATATATAACAACGTATATATGATGATATTATGAAGATAAGAACACGAAAAAGGATATGTCAATGACATAAATCTTTCTACTAAATTTCTACCCAATCAAAAGGAAATCATTGGCTATAACTATCACTAAAAATTTTTGATCAAAAAGGGATTGGCTATAGTTTCATTAAAGATATCCAAGTTGTTGATATGAAATCATGGTTTTAAAAGGTGCGCCTCGAGGCGCAAAGGCGTACCGCCTCAAGACGAGGCGGGCCTAAAGCGCCCGGAGGCGACGCCTCAGGTACACACTTAGGGGTGTACGCCTCAGCCTCGCGTGAGGTGCTCGAGGCGAGGCGGAGGTGTAAGCCTCGAGTCATGAGGCTTTTTTACATTTTGTTACACATATCCCTATTTTTTTGTTAGCAATTATATTTTTTATTTTTGTATTTTTGTTTCCATGTTAAACCTTGCATATTTCTATATATATAGCTCCAAGAGAAGAGATAGCTTGAAACAGCGAAGTTACATGATCTTATATATATCATATTCAATTTATCATACATCTACACGTACTAATTCTATTACACATATTTTTGTTTGAATTGTAGTAGAATTTTATATTAGTTGCAAGTTTGCAACTTGATGTTGTTGTTTGGTTGTAAAGTTGTGAACTTAGAATAGTTATTACATATATGATATCTGAAGTAATGTTGAAAAATAAACACGTGAAGACTGAGGTAAAATAAATTATTACATTTTATTGTGAGTAGTTGAATACAAATAATATCGTTATAAAAAAAATCGATGGGGGCGCTGCCCCCACTCCCCCGTAGGGGGGGAGCACACCTGCTCCCCCATAGACCCCCCCACAAGCTCGCTGACCGGGCAGCGAGACCCCCGTCTTGTTGGGGTATGATATGGCAGGAGGGGATGCATATGACAGTTCTCCAACTACGTCCAACAAGACAATTGATTGAGATTCAAGGCATATTAATATTTTTTTATTCACACCTAAAGATTATGGTTTCTATTGTACTTTAGTATTAAGTATGGACTTTAGTTTAATACTCATATAGCGTCATTGAAGTTGGAATTGGAACTTGATATTCTGTATATTAGTGGCTTAGTATTACTTTTTTTGAACTTCAATGCCTTTATCGCTTATGTATTATATCTTTTACTAGTTTTAAATTATTCCTGATGTGTTTTTGGCAAATGTAATAGTATTATATATTTTTTAAAATGTATTTTGCTTTAATTTTAGTTTTTTTCCAAAAAATTGAGGCTTACGCCTCGAGGCTTAATCTTCGCCTCAATTTCAGAGAAAACGCCTCAAACTGCTTCGCGTTTTTGTAAACCTTGATATGAATCATACAATTTGAATCTTAATCGTATATCCTACTAAAACCAGATGAAGAACGGTATGATGTTCCCCCTTGTGCCACCATACCCTAGCCAGTACGGGGCTCTCGTTGCCCTGGTCAACGAGCCTGGGGGGGCTAGGGGGCCCAGGTTGCCCCCCCTTCGGGGGTTGCAGGGGACAGCGACTCCCGTCCCAAAAAAATCTTATATGGGTATTCGAACTTGCAAGCAATTTCTTATATGTTTAAAGGTGTAATAGTAAGAGTTCACTGAAATAATTGAGCATGTTAATGGTAAATACGAATATGAATGAGGTCAAATTTAAGGCATTCATTTTGATAAATATATTGTTGGAGTATTCCTTGTAAGCGTCATGAGTTGTAGCAGGATAAAATGGATCCTGGAGAAGATCCATTTACCCCATCCAGGTTTAGTCCCACATCGTCCAGTGGTGGGACTTGGAGGCTCTGGGAAGCCTATATAAGGAGCCCTAGACCTCTTATATCCATTGAGAATGTCAATAGACATACACGCCTCGTTGAGGGCTTCTCCTGTGGTTTCATCCGTTCCCACGGAGTAGGGCTCCACATAAATCCCGGTTCTTCTTTGATGTTTATTCTTTTCCAGTTTCGCTTCCGCTTTCTATTTCTTTAACATGGTATCAGAGCGGGTTTCGATTCTCGGGATTTTCATTATATTCTTTGTTCATGATTCGAGAATCAATTTGAGAGAAGATTTGATTCATGTTTATCCTTGGAGTTTTTTTTTGTTCTGCGTCAATAAAGGGTGCCAGGTCCTAGGGTTACGAAACCCTAATCAAGAAGTTGTGATCATCCATGCCTCTCAGAGCGGGTTTGTTGAAACCTTAATTTGCAAGCAGCCCTCGAGATCGCTCGCCTCTAGATTGCAGCCCTCCTCAGCGCACAGCAGCATCCCATGCCGCTCCAGGCTCCACGTGACTTCAGGCAGCCCCGCACCTCAGCAACTCGCGCGAGCCCCTGCGTGGCGACGCCCCCATTCCACAGAAGTTGCGCAGGCGGCGCTCATCATGCAAGGCGAAAGCCTCTGGCCTTCCAAGGCAGAAGCAGAAGATGCCCTCCGAGCGGCAGCTAGGGCATGGCGGCGGCACTCCTTCGACAGCGCTAGCCCTCTCGCGCCTCTCCTTCTCCACAGCCCGAACCTCCTCGCGCCGCAGCTCTCTCCGATTCCCCAGCACGATTCCCAGTCGCGCGCGCTCCTCTGGCGGCAGGCACAACCTCCAGACATAAGCCCAGGTTGCGTCGAACTGGAGGTTCTCCTCTATATCTTCGTGCGGCGCCGGCCTCCAAATTATCTTCAGGCGGCGCACCCTCTCACAACGAGGGTTTGCAGACGAGCAACCTTAATAGGGGGGCTTTGGTTTGGAGCCCACGCGTTGTAAAAAACCACGTTGGGGAACCCTAAAGGGGGTAACGGGCATGTGGTTAACAAAAATGTGAGGGGTTATTACTGTAGGGCTCAAGTTTGTGTAAAAAAAGGAGGGGCGCAAATGTCAAAAAAAAACAACAAAAAAAAGAGGGGAGGTTTTCAAAAAAAAAAGACACGTACAAAAATCAAAAGTCGTACGCAAAGTTTTAAAAAAAATATTGGAAAAAAGGGGGAAGAGCCGTGTAAAAAATGAAACGGCCGTATGTTATTCATGATTTGAGAAACCGAGAAAAAAATGAAACGACTTTATAAAAAAATATGATTGGGCGGCTTATTAAAAAAATGAAGAAAAGCCGCAAGAAATTTTTTGAATGTTCATGTTATTTTCCCCATGTTATTGTCTTCTCCCAACTTTGTCGACGTTCATGTTTTCCGACAAGTATGGGAGAAAGGGGGAGTATATGTAGAGTCACAGGTCTTCTTCCAGATTCAGAGATTCGTCAGACCATTCAGATTTTCAGACTCTACAAAGACAGTTCAGAGTGCAGACTCGACAGATTGGTCAAAGTCCAAGTTCGAGGCACTCCATGATGAGAGGCCCCTTCTTCGAGTTCCAAAAGAGAGACTCGATTTCAAACACTCACATGTTTGTGGTCATTTTCAGATGAGCACATGTATGGCATCTTTTGTCGTGATCCCCATCTTTTCTTGTTTTGTTCGGCCAGAGTTTTCATGTGAGCCATAGGGACTCCAGAGTAGAGGACCATTCCCTATGCACGTTGGCAAGGGTTTTCATGTGGTATCATAGGTACACCAGAGCAGTGCACCATTCTCTGAGCCAGATGGGAGAGACCCAGTTCTCCGACGAGGAGACTTTTTCAGACTCCATTCTCCAGCGACCGTGGACTCTAACGAGGATTGCACAGCCACGGCCTCTTTTCAGTTCGGCCCTTTTCAGAGATGGAGTAGTTGTCCACACGTTGTGGTGGGCCAGAGTACTCCAATGAGGAGACTCATTTCAGTTGCAGTGACTCTGACAGGAGCAGTTCAGAGCACATGCTCTCCGACGAGGAGATTCAGCAGACTCACACTCCAGCACGTTCGTCCTCCTCACCTGCACGGCATGAGAAGCAACGTCCTCGACAACAGCAGTTGTGCATGTTGGGTTGATATTGTCTGTAGTGTCATGTAGCGTTGAGTTAAGTTTCTTTCTGTTTGTCCAAGTTGAGCATTGCATGCTCCAGCTTGAGGGGGAGTGTTGGAGTATTCGTTGTAAGCGTCATGAGTTGTAGCAAGGTAAATGGATCCATTGAGAAAGTCAATAGACAAACACGCCCCGTTGAGGGCTTCTCCCGTGGTTTCAACCCGCTCCTCACGGAGTAGGGTTCCACATAAATCACGTGTTCTTCTTTGATGTTTATTCTTTTTCCATGTTTCCGCTTCCGCTTTCTATTTCTTAGCATATATATTCAACAAGTAGACTTTATAAATATATGAAAATACAAAGAGGAGTAATTATTTTGTTTAAAAGATGCTTTAAAAATCCAAAAATGCCTCACCTTGCGCCTCGCCTCATCTCACCGCCTCGCCTCGACCGCCTCAGGCAGCCGAGATGCACGCCTCAGCCAGGGGGATTGATGCGGTCGCCTCAAGGTGATTTCCCATCGCCCTGTTTCACCTCAAGCGCCTTTGCACCTCGGGGCGTGTTTTTTTCAAACTATGCCTGCTATGCAGACAGAAAAAAAACAAAAGGACCTTGGTATTGGAGGTCTTCATATCGTATCTAAAGCCTAATCATTAAATCATATTTTATTGCTTTTAAAAAAACATACTTTATCAAATACGTGTTATATAAATTGCACCACCTTACGATTGTTTTGGTATCGGAGTATAAGTTTATGTGAGATTAATGATTTCAACGCATAATTCTATTATACCATGCATGTACTATTAGGCCATCCTATAACATGCGGATCAAAAAGAGAGGCGAATCAAGAACAATGAAAGACCTAAATTTTCCTCTTGAATAATTTGGTCTTGAATGCAAATGCACTTGTTTCCCCCTGTAAGTGACACAGATGTTCGAACTGAAGAGCATTCCTGCCACACCAAACACACCTTTTGCTGAAAAACGAACACAAACAAATCGATGTCAACAAAAATCAAATCCATAAAAAGGAAAACGAGAAAGATGTGAACTCATCTCATGTCGCTCATACCATGATCGGTCATTGTGCACATTAAAGATCCAGAAGACCTAGCTCATATCGACTTGCAAAGCAGGTGAAAGATGCCACGATATTGTGTGGTCGGAAGATTGCGAGGTCATCAAATGTTTTTTATTTTAATGGGAGATTCTTGTAGAAGAAATCAAATCCATCAAAAAAACAAAAATTTGAGGTAGGGTGATCTCATCTTACGTTGGATGTACAATGCAAATATCGAAGATCCAAAGCTCCCATGCGGATTGTGAAGTAGCTGGAAGATAACCTAAGATCGAGAGGTCTGGATATCAAAAGACGTTCCGGAAGTAGAAATTGGCACTGATTGTCTTTATTGAAGGAGGCCCAAAAAGATAGTGATCTCCACCGCGAGGATTTGCTACTCATCAGTACCATCTTCTCCTCCCCTCTCTGCACAACATGTTTCAAAATTCTCATCCACACATGGATGAAACGTGAACATCAAGATATGGGTGGGATAAATTGGATTTTTATCGTTGGTCAATACACAATGGTCAAGAAGATGAAAAAGTTCTCAACCAAACATGGATAATAGGTGAAAAAAAAAGATAAAACAATTGGAGGAACATGACATAAACTAGTGGTTAATAACTGGTAATCGCTAAGGTCCCTCGATGGCAATATTTCTACAGGGCATGAACAATGTCGATGCCATTGACCAATGGACCATGCAATGGCTGCTTGGCATGGCAAGCATATAAGAAATAGCTCAAGGGTACATCAGGAATATAATCAAGAAGCCCAAATGAAACATCAGTCAACGCAATCGTATGCCTTCGAGAAATCCAACTTCCACAGAACACCCATAACTTTCCTCCTTCACCAGTCTGCCACGATCTCAAAAACCACAACCACACTGTCCATGAGTTGTTTGTCAAGCAAAATTGCACTCTGAGTTGGTGATATGATCTCGTTCAACACACTTCTTATATGGTTGGCCAACAACTTTGTCAAAATCAAATAGATCACGTTGGATAGCGCAATCGGTCTGTAGTCCTCGATTCTTGATGTAACATCCTTTTTGGGGAGCAAAAAGATAAGGGGTTGATTGATCTGGTCAAAACCAAAGTTCCCCTCAACAAATTCAACCACCATCTCCATCACCTCCTCGACAACCAAATCACGGAACTCCCTAAAAAAGAAAAGAGGAAATCCATCTGGCCTAGGGCAACCGTTCGGATACAACCCAAACAGAGCCTCATGAACCTCTAGCAACCTGAATGGCCTAGCCACTGCCCTCGCCACCTCCTCCCCCCCATGGAACATCTCTCCCCCACCTCCATTGAGTGAATCAAATTTCTTCTCCTTTTGTTCGCCATCATGTGGAAGAATCTAGTGTTGGCATCACCCTCCTTCAACCACCTTTGTCGTGATCTCTATCTCTACTCAAACTCATGCTTCATGTCATCTTCCAGGATTTTCTACACAACACCACGGATGATGATTTCCTCATTGTCCAGTTCCCAAATGTTCTTAATCAAGTCCAACGTCATTGACTCATCATGTGCATGATTTCTCCTTAGCTCCAGCTCATTGAGGGAGTCTCTCCTGAAAATCGATAGCCTTATCGAAGCCAAGGTTTTAAATTTCGATATCGGATATCATATCGACACCGTGTAGAAACGAATTTACCAAAATTTTGTTGAAATTTCGATAAATGTCGATCACATTCACCCAAATCGAGCAACATTTGTGAAGGAATGCCCCCATATAGGCATTTCGCTCGAAATTTCGACCTCATTTCAAAAGCGAAATTTCAACGAAATTTCGTCGATATTTCACGAAATCCAAAACCATAGCCGAAGCGCGGCTAGCGTCAATGTGCATCTCACCATCGTCGATCCCTCAACATCCAAGGTCGTCCAAAAATCTCTCACCATATCACAGAAGCACTCCTATAGCATCCAACATCGATCGAATCTGAAGTAAGATGACGAAGCTCTGCCATCGCATGAATCAAAACACAGTGGAATCTAATCTGATCAAGACCTAGGTAATTGACGAATATGCGATTTACCATGTTTTCATACTTTTTTGAGCAAAATAATACGTGTTTAGAATTCTCTAGGAATGCAAAGGGTCTTGTGATGACCCAAAGGAAGTATGTTACAGATATGCTTGTTGAGACAGGCATGATTAGTTGTCGACCATTCACTACTCCTATGGAGCCTAGTATGAAACTATATGATGATGATACATAAGAGGTTGACAAGAGGAGATACAAAGAGATGGTGGGGAAGCTTCTATATGTTACTATTACTATACCTTACATCTCATTTGCAGTGAGTCGGGTGAGCCAGTTCATGGAGCAGCCCCGACAGGTATATATGGATGCTATATACATGATACTGCGATATCTAAAGTCTTCTCCAGGTGCAGAATTATTATTCAGGAAAGGAGCAACTCTTTCTTTCTCTGCATGTGTTGATGCAGACTATGCAGGATGTCCTAAGGACAGGAAGTCTACGTCTGGCTATGCAGTATTTGTTGGCAGTTCTCTTGTTTCTTGGAAAAGTAAGAAGCAAACAGTTGTAGTGCAAAATCTAAGTATAGGGCTATGGCACAAGCAAGTACAAAAATGATATGGGTTCGTGCAGTGCTAGCATACTTGTATATAAATGTACCTCTACCCATGCAACTACAATGTGATAATCAGGTTGCCCTGTTCATTGCAAACAATCCTACACTCCATGAAAGAACGAAGCATATTGAAGTAGACTGCCATTATACTAGAGACAAGATTCAGAGGGGCTTAATTTCTACCTCCCATGTCAGCATAGGAGAGCAAACGGCGAACATCTTTACCAAGGCACTACTCATAGGGCCATTTCATAAATGTTCTTCCAAGTTGAGCATAATTGACATCTATGCTCCATTATGAGGGGGGTGTGGAGATAATTCTATGTACTCAGAGTATTAGTTTCTTATTTTTATTTCTTCATGTCCATCTTATGTATATTACCCATAAGCCTCTCATCTATATAAGAGAGTCTAGAGTTCCATGGAATAAACATCTTTTCTATTTTTCCCAACAATCACATATTCTTGCAAATCGAGTTCATACAGTCCACTAGATGTTTAGAATCTTCTTAAATGAATTTACCTGTTGAAAATATGTAACCATCATCTTTTGAAAAATAGATATCACATAGAACATTAAAATCATATACTAAGATGCCTAGATTTCAAGCAATGTTGCTGTCGCATTGACCTTGGATAAGGCTCGCATTATTGCATGAATAAAAAGTAAGATTGTCTAAGATATCCAAAGCTACGCTGAAATTAAAGAGAACCTTATGTGTGGGCTTCCAGTGTTTTGGTCATTTGAAATAGTAGTATTTTCGTAACTTCCTTCACCACTTGAAGAGACATGTGCATTGTTGGAAGAATTCTGATGGATATGTGTCGACTCTTGGGCAGTTATAAGGCTGCTCCGGTGTCTGTAACGCCAATAAAGATGTGGAAGTGTAGCAAAACATCCCATTGTATAGCCTACTACCCAGGCGAAGAGTGGAGTACGAGGTTTCTCCTTTCTTGATACAGACAAAACAACAATAGCTGCCACTATTTGGCCAAGGATGATGAGAAATTCAATGGAGACCCAAAGGCCAGAGTTCAGTGGACTTCTTTGGCGTTGACGATCATGATTGTCTTCTCTAAGAAAGTTGACTCCTCTTGTGTTTGAAACTGAAAGCCCAGCAGGAGCCTGTGTTGCTCTATAAGGGATATCGAGGAAGTGTGAATCATTGGAACTACTATGGCTATTTGTGGAGGAAGCTGACGACGGGCGAATTTCATCCCTTGTAACACCGACAATATGTCCATCTCTCTCTCGGTGCTGAAGGTATCTGTTTTGATTATCAGAGTACTCCATTAGCATAGGAAATGTGCAAGTTGGACTTTCATGACATGCCTCCTGAAAAACAGAATTAGTGACCCATACAAAAAAATAACAGAGAGACAATCCAGCAAAGGATCTTTTAAACTTTCCCACAATCTTGCATTATTGCAAGGATGTGAAAGTGGCATGTTAATTCCTTTTAATAGAGAAGTAGGGGACATTAATATAGCCAAAGAAGTGATTATCTCCAGTAAAACATCCTACTATGCTGGCAAGATCCCATTCGATATTAACTTATCAACTATTTAAATGAAGAATAAATTTAAGGAAATAAGCCTGTGTTCATCGAGCGTTGGGTTTAGTTGCAATTGGAGGAATATGTTTCTTGTGTCCTACAAATAAGTAATTCCAGAAGCATATATAGTGCCACTTCTCTTGTTAAACAGGTACAAAAAAGATACGAGTGTTGCCAACGGAGCATAAGTTGGTTGAGAATTCAGGATGGTGAAAAAAAATCATAGATTCAATCCCATAGACAATTAACCCCAGAAACTTCTAAAACTATATCAAGTTTATAGCTTCTTTTTATGAGTTAACCTAATAATGAACATGTATCCTTATTATCTAAAGGGGGAAACTCAATCCAGGGGTACTTAATGGACCTGCTTCAAAACAATGCAAAAGCAGGTTACTATATCATCTGCCATAGAGCATCTTGCTCCAACATGAATCTATCAGGAAAAAGACTAATATCTCAAGACGCCGTTGTCAGTTCTCACAGCAACCTCCGCATAGTCGAGCTCGACGCCGCCACATCCATCTCCTCCATGGAGGCCACCATCGAAGGCGTGCTTTATCGAGGTACAACTGCCATCAAAGATGCCTCCATTTGCGCCGCTATCAGAGAAGTTAGAACCCTAACTCTAGAGCTCGGTGCCGCCGACAGAGGAATAGAGAAGGACCCCCATCTAGACTCCTGATTACCTCTCGTTGAAATCCAATCCCATAGAATTAGAGATTAGATGTTGATTTGGGGATATTTCAGGGAGATCCCTCCATTGTTTTTTTATCAAAAAGATATTTCAAGGGAGGCTATTGTTATGTAAGTGGAGGAGACAAATTTCAAGGACGTCCTCCAGTGGAAGAATATTACGAAAAGTAGGCTGAAGAAAGAGGAAATATGCATCCATCAATTCCAATTAGGACTAAGGGCTCGTTCGGTTCGGGAATAAGCAGGAATAAGGATGGGGAACAAGGAGAATAAGGGTTTATTCTTTGTTCGGCTGGAGGATAGGAATAAGGAGAATAAGGTGAAATAAAAGTAGGTAAGGTGTGATAAAGATAGGAATAAGAATGAAATAAGATGGAATGAAGAGCAAACGAACAGGCCCTAAGAATGTGGAAATCATCTATGTAAGGGTCTTATGGTCTAGGATTACCAACATCTCCTTTCATCCTAGACTTGTGCCATTCATTCTCTATGGCTTATTCAAATTCCGTAGTGCCAAAGATGAAGTTGCCCCATTAATTTTTCATGCATCACATCATGGGAGCGACATCCGTGTAGTCGCCGCCTTTTCCACCACATATGTTTTTCAGGCAGGAACTTGATGGCTCCAACCACTAAACCAAGGACATCAGGATTTCGTCGTTTGCTTCACATCCATTCTTTCAACAAGGGATTGAAAACATTGGAATTAAATTATCAAGTCTCAAACAGAAAGATGAAGCAATTCTTCAAGAGACGAATTTTTCAAATGGTGGAGAATTGATGCAATTTTCTCTAACGGATTAAATCAGATTGAAGCAATGGTTGATTTGGGGATCTTTCAAAATTAGGGATTCATGTCCCTAATTAGTTATATTAAATTAGTCGCTTATTTATTTAAATAAATTGATATTGTGATATCAGCATTTCTGATAGATGATTTTAGTTAGGAGTAAAATTAGGAAGTCAGTTAGAGTCAGTTAGAACTATATTTACTTTGAATTTGATTCACTTTCTATTTTGTAGTCTCACTCATCCAATATAAAAAAGGATGGTAGGCATTTGTTTAGACAAATCAGATGATATGAAAAATTGAGATTTATCTCTACCTCTCTCACTTTCTCTTTCTCTCTATGTGATCTCCGCGATTCATCTCCAAACACCCGCACAACTGTCACGTCCTTCTCTTTCTTCCTCTCCATTCTAAATTTCGTCCACCATCAAAATAATTTTTTTATCGTTGGATTCTTTCCGTATGCATCATCTCCTCTGCCTTTGAAAATTTTTGGGTGTATAGCGTCTGTCCATAAGTTTCACATAGCTGAAAAATTGTTTCCTCATGCGACCAAATGTGTTTTTCTTGGTTATTTTAGCAAACAGAAGGGTTACAAGTGATATGATCATGCTAGGCATCAATATTATATCTCTACAAATGTGACCTTTTTTTAAAATATTAGCTTCTTTACTCAATTTGTCATGGATATACCTTTGGATCTTTCTCCCCCACCCATTGTGTATAGGAGGAAACATACTTCTACACAAGCGCATGTTCCTTTGTTTGTTCCTTTGTTACAGGATGACATGTCATCTTCAAGTGCCTCCACCACTACCATCTTAGATGATCCACAAGAGCTTCTCATCGCTTTTACTAAGAAGAAATGTACTTTTCATCCCATGTCTTCTACTGCTAGCTTATCATGCTCTTAGAAAAGATGTGCAGATGCTCTCATGAATATTTATGTTCCCAGATACCATCACAATGTTGTGCAAGATTATGGATGACGACATGAAATGAATGAGGAGATGGATGCTCTCACTTCTAGAGGGCATGGGATCTTATACGATGTCCCACTGGGATTAAAACCATGGCTTGCACATGGGTCTTCATGACTAAATAGTTACCAAACGGATCCATTGGCACACTCAAAGCAAGGTTTGTGGCTAAAGGCTTTACATAGACACATGGGATTGATTACTTCGAGATATATTCTCATGTTGCACATATGGCTCTATATGGATTATTCTTTCAGTGACAACAAACAATGGTTGCCCTGTTTTTCAGCTCGGTGTGAAGAATGCATTCCTATATGGCGATCTTGAATAGGAGGTTTACATGATGCAGCCTCCTAGTTATGAAGTCGAGGGGGTGTATGTCGACTTCGCAAGGCAATCTACAATCCAAAGCAGAGACCTGGGGCATGGTTTGCTAGACTTGCTAATGAGATCAATACTCTTTGCTTCCAGAGAACAATATCTAACTACTATGTATTTGTCTGAAGACAGTCAACTGGTGTTGTCATACTTGTTGTTTAGGTTGATGATATGGTTGTCACAGTGATACTGATGAAGGTATACTAGAGAACAAGGCGTTCCTTCCGAAGGTCTTTGTTACCAAGGACCTTGGTCAACTTCACTACTTTCATTGCATAGAAGTATTACGCACTACAGAGGAACTTCATCTCTCACGGAGGAAGTATTATCTGGACATCCTGACTGAGTCTGGACTACTTGAATGTAAGCCCTCAGGTATTACTGCATACCTGAGAAAACACTCCACTTATATTGATCCCGTCCTCGATGATATTACATTGTAAAAAAGCCTGATGGGCACAAGGTTGCAAAAAGTGGTAGTCAGAATTCAGTCGGTGGATCACTTATTACTGATTAAATGGCATGTCGGATTTTAAATAGAAATTAAACGGGTTGTGCGGTTTTGCATTTTTTTTAAATTAACAAAAAGTATTACATATAATTAAAAAAATAGTATAAATAAATTAGTTTATATATAATCACATACTCACAATATAGATCAAATATTGTCAAATTCAATGATTTTTTCATCCAAATCAAAATAGATAGCATAAACAGCTAGAATTTTGAAAATAGACAACACAAAAGTCTGCAACTAAACCGATCATTCTCATTTGAAAATTGTTCACCAAGGTGGAATTTTAGACGCTAAAAGTGTTAAAGTATGTGTCATAATCCACAGGTTTAGTCCCACATCATCTATAAGTTGGACTTTGGTCTTACTGGTAGGGCTATATAAAGTGCTATGCCACTTGAAACAGTTGAGAGAAAGCAATAATAGAATACCGATGTAGGGTTTCATCCCGTTCATTATGGAATATATGATCGTCGCATGTGGTCTTTGAAGCTATGTAGAAAGCGCAACCTTTTAAGAGGTCTTCTCCAATGGTTTCATCATGCTCCTTATGGAGTAGGGTTCCACGTAAATTTGGTGTTCTTCCACATTTTATATTTCTTTATCTCTGATACGCTTCTACATTATTGTTTTCTACATGGAATCGGAAAGAGCTGGTTCTTGGAATTTGTTCTTGAAGGTTTATTTATATGTTCGTGATCGATTCAAGATCAAATAAAAATATTAGGTTTTTTGGAACTCTAATTCTGTAAGATGGTGACAAACTTTAGGCATGCATTCCCAGCGTAAGATAATATACATTTGTTTTCGAGATTCAACTCAATATTATCTTGAGATCTGTCCAGGGGTTTTATTATTCTGAGAGTTTTTAAAAAATTGGAACCCTAATTCTGAAGCATGTTCTGTGCTTCTACAAGAGTTCTACAACAGATTGCACAAGCACGAAAACCCTAGCAAGGTATTTTCTTCTCTAGTCCAGTCCATCTCCAAGACCATTGGTTCTGCAGACATAGAGTTGCGCATCTATCTATGTCCCAAATCGCCCCTCCAGATTGCATTGCCTCAACGAGCAAACTCTATGATGAAACTCCACGAGGAAGCGCACATCTCCAACCTGTGAGCAACATCATCATCTACCAGGCTCCCCATCACTGCTTCCTATGCGTATGTGTCCCAACAATAATGTGGACCACTACCATTTGTATGATGGAAGGAGGAGGCACTTGAGCCCTTCCCTTTAAGTGATCATACCAATCTACTTTAGGCAATGCACTTCTCCAGGCAATGTTCCAGCAAAGATTCAAGAACAAGAGATAGAAGAACTTGAAGGCCAGGAAGCAAGCCCGACTCCATGACAATCACAGCTCGCTTGCGACTTCTACCAATATCTCCAGGCGTCAAGGTTTAGAAAGTTGGTATGCAGTATTCATTCAGTCAGGCGATCTGGAGCGAGTAGGCAAAAGTATATGAGGAAGTATGTGAATTATGCAATTTCTATTACTTTAATTAAAAAAACTAAAAATATTATAATTCCAAATACTAGATATTTATGTTTAAAAAACTATAACATAGAAGAAATATGAAATGAAGGCCCTTTGTACAACGTGATATCAGCCAAAGCATTTCCAAAAGTCATCCATTTTCAAAAATAAAGATATTAAGTTAACGGCAGAAAGTAAAAAATATTGTAAATTGATTGGAAATAGAAAAAATGACAGATATCATAGTTTAAATTTGAAGGTAACCTTTTTTGGAAGTGTAACATGGTTAGTAAACACAATCATGAATCTTAATACTTTAGTAAATGGTGTATTTATCTACTCAAAGTCAAATACTAAAAAAATCAACTATTTAAATTAAATATATGTTATTTTTTCTATGCAGTTATAAAATTCCATGCAAATCCGACATCTATATTCATTTTATCCCATAAAAATCTTAGATAAGTACACGTAATTTATTCTGTAATCATGACGTTATGAGATAATGTAAAAAATAGAGTTGTTGTCGGAGAATCTAAAAAAATAAAGTTGTTGCTGCTGCATTTAAAAATACAAAGATTCAGGGCTAAATGAAGCGATCAACAAACCTTGGCAGAGGAGAAAAAGATGACGGAGGAGCAACCCATGTGGAAGTCAAGAAGGTGGAGGAGGAGCAGAGAGTTATCTCTATTACATATGAGGTCGCATATGTGGACGCATATGCGGTATATCCGACCGAGTATATACCCATAACCCATGTATTAAGAGAGTATAGCATAGTCAGTGCAGTAGGGGGACCGCCTCCGCACATGCGGCCGCCTGGACGGACTTTTCGAACACTGTCAGGCATCGTTTCCATCACTTCTTGTAACACCCTAACCCCAAACATAGTACCACATGGAAAACTCACAAAGTATGGGTGTGGTTTATAAGTGATGGGGATTACTACTTGACAACTTGGGCTTAAGCATTTTGGGTGATTGTCATCGAGTCCATTTGGGCCCGAACCCAACAAGTTGTCAGTGCTAGTTTTCCTCGATAACGGACCGAGAATTTACGCCCGGGACGTTACAAATGGTATCAGAGCAGTAGTTCCTCTGGGCATGAGATATCTTATTGCATATAGCGTAAGACCTTTAGTAGTGACTACATCCATATGAGTTGGATGGGTTAAAATGCAAAATGGTGTGATAACTGGATAAGGGATTGGTGAGGCTTGGTGTTTCCTTGGAGTGTTTGCATTAGTTACGCTCCATTAATTATTGAAATAAGATCGTTCATAAAGATAAGATATTTTCTTCTTCATAGATGATCAATTGTAACAAGCAATCGTATTCTCCAAGATTGACATTTAGTTAGATTACCATTAGTTACCATTAAGAGTGTAAATATATCAAAGACTATTAAGAATTTTTAGTGATGCCTTTTGACCTCACAAAGGTGCTGGCTACATTATGTTTATGAGTCGGGCATTTTGAGATTAACTAGGAAAATTTGTGATGCTTTGTGTTATTATTATCTCAGATACCTGATACACTATCTGTCAAATTATTGATACAATTACTAAACAATATTGATGACATTAAAATAATTTATGATCTTACATGTACATGATTAGGTTTGGACTTTAGAACATGAGCCACTTAGGTTATCAATAGTACATGATTGTGTCACTAGATCTAAGTAATGTTGTTGGATGAGACATTAATGTTGGTCAAGATTATTGATTAATTGTAGCTACTACAAGATATATAAGTTAATTTAATGAATATTGAATTCGTGATATGTTAGTTACTGGTAATAGGCACAATCCTTTACATATTGTATATCTTAACTTAAGTTAGAGATGTCTTAATTGTATATACCGTAGTTGTGCACTTGGATAGATTATTTTCAATGAGTGACAATTCATAAATTGACCCTTACGGATCCCTTTCAACCTCTAACTGGGATAATTACTCTTATCTCTTAGGTGAAGGTATATTGTTATGTATTGTTTATCTTGCAATTAAGATCTTGAAGGAGGTAACTATTGTGAGAAAAGTCGTACATACAAGGGAATGGCTCTAAATTAAGAGAAGAAGAAAGTCGGTCTCATAAAATGTGAAGCGCAAAACGACGAATATAGGAGTGAGATGTGAGTCAATATCATACGATTTTTTGTAAGTCTCTCAATCAGTAAATTTCGAAACGATTTTTTTAGTGGGGTAGATTGTAACGACTTGTAATTTATAATTAGATATAAAAAGAGAGAATTAAATAATGAAACATGTGGCCACATGATAGGCTCTACATGTAAGGGTTGAATGTTAAAGTAGAGAGGTGTCTATATAAAATCTATGAGATATTTGTTGAGAAGCCATCAATGACATGGATTTTATCCCATGTTCTCTTTTTCCATTTTATTATAAATAGAATTGTATTCATAATGACCATCCATCCTTGTTATTAAAATGGGAGGAAGAGAATGAATGCGGGGGAGAGAAAGAGACGTGTTGAGATAGAGAAAGAAGAAGAGAGAGATGGACGGTTTAAACCCTCTTTTCCCATGCACGTGGATTCTATTTTTGGAATGAGATTTACCTCTCTCATTCATTGAGAGAGAGAAAGAGAGAGAAATATATAAAGAAGAAAAGAGAGGGTGTGTGCGCATGATGAGAGGAAATGAACTTATTTACCATTATTAGGGAGGTTACGATTCCTATTTTTTGTAATTGGTCTAATTATGTGTGTGAGAGAGAGTGTGTGTGAGGGAGTGTGCGAGAGATAGAGAGAAAGATTGGATGGGAGAGAGACATAAATAGATCAAGAGAAAGAAATGAGTGCAACAGAAGAGAATGAGAAAGGGTGATTGAGAGAAAGAGAGAGGGAGAAATATCAGAGAAAAAGAGGAGAGAGAAGAAGGTGAGAGCGAAAGAGAGTGAATGAGAGGAGGGAGAGAGAGTTTCATGTGTATGCGAAGAGATAGAGAGAGGGGAAGAAGTAGAGAGGCTCGGTGTACGCCATCTTTAAATCCGACAACGACAACCATCCCGATCGACGTCAAAGTTTTTGATCCCGTGAAATCGGTAGAGCGTCGACATGGGATACGACGATTCAGATAGATGGGATAGAGTTGTTTTCGTGGGCGGACTTCTCGATTTGTCGAGGTATGTGTCGAACCCTTAGGAATTATTTACCGTAAATTGATGATTTCTATGTTCGAAGATGTGTTTTTTTATCGTTACTAATGATGGAATACGAAGATAAAATATGTGATTCTTTGTTTGCATAATATCTCGTAATTAATACAAGAATGGTCATGGTTGATGTTCCGTGTGAACTTAATATGTAATGTGATTTCCACAAACAATTGACTTGAGATTCTATTTTATCTTGTTAGGTTATATGATACTACATTATGATGCTCATTGTGCAACGTTCTGTGTAAAGTTATCTCGCTTTATGGTATGTTCGATGTGTATATATTGGCAGCAATTTAGTAGTCGTAATAAGGTACTTACGATATGGAGTTACACCCTAATTAAGAAGGAAATTAATGATTCCATATTAAAATGACATATTTTCTTTAGTAGGGTTTTATGTCATAGGATTTTAATATGCTAAAACTCTCTTCGTTGTGGCCAAATCCACGTGATTGGAGTTTAACTATCCATTAAATTCTTATATGCTTTGATGCATCTCATGTTATTATTATTTTAATCCAACTTAAGTATACGATACTTGAGTATTTATTTGATATATCCAAGCATGATGATTAAGTCTTTGAGTAATCATATATGTTAAACTCCCAATACATCACTTAGTATGGAACCGAGTTGATGTTTAATGTATAATTTGTGTGTCTTTTTATGTGTGCTACACATTCTCTGGCTTATACACGTATCTTTATTATGCACGTTTTGTGCATTATTCCACTACATGTGCATATCTAGATTTAACGGAATGCATCCCCGGTATATAATGCAAGTTCTGTACATGTTATGATGCTATAATATATATATACATACATATGCACAAGCCATGGGTGCCGTGGAGATATGAACTTGATTTACGAGTTGATCACTAACCAATTCAGGTATGTAGATTGAATCAAATATTAACCATTCATCTAGATTTGTCTTATAATATAGGTAATTAATGTTATGCTTGATAATTTTGGTAATCCTAATGATGATGATAACCAATTCTAGAAACGACGTGTCTTTATGTAGATGAAGTACGTATTCCATGCAAAGGTTATTATTGCTAACACATTAGGGTGGGTAAATATGGTGCACCTTGCCGTTTATAGAAGAATCCAAATCATAGCATACAAATATATACAATTGTAATTGCTTATGGAAAGATGTAAATATCCAAATTGGTCGTCAATAATATTATCAATCATCTGACTTGCTGAAGCCAGTATAAGCATCTATTGAATATCTATTAATTGACCATGTGTTTGGAAAGTTGTATTGTTATGTTATATTATCGTGAAAATGTGATTTCTGTATGTACGATTGTCACCGTTAATAAGTTGTAAATATGAAATAGTGACTATTGAAGCTTTTAAGTCGTAAAAGTTGAATCCTCAGTGAATGGTTAATATACTCAGTGAACAACGGAAACATATTGAATGCCACATCGGATCCGAGTGTTACTCCCGAACATCAATAGTATCACATTTACAGATGGGAACCATCTTAACTCCCAGTTATTCATTATAGTATACAATCTCTAATACACAACCAAGATCCTTTGTTCCAGTGGGCACAATGATATCCTTCCTTCAAATCCTGCAACGAGTCTCTAACTGCACGTAAAATTATTTTCACCATGACCTGCAATAAAAACACGAGAATATATGGTATGAGCCTAACGCTCAGTATGTGTCGAGATAAGGTAAAGCCGGCTAGCGAGAAATCAAATTTTCACTAATCTACCTTAAACACTTCATTCATAACATAAATAATCTTAACCTAGCAACTTAATATTTATCTCATTTTTCCATTTATGATTGGTATTTGCCTACATTGTCCACGAGTCCAATTAGCAATATTCACAATACCCTTACCTCAATACATGTAAATCTAGATAATCTTGGTCAATCCTGAGTGAATGGTTAATATACTCAGTGAACAACGGAAACATATCGAATGCCACATCGGATCCGAGTGTTATTCCCGAACATAAATAGTATCACATTTACAGATGGGAACCATCTTAACTCCCAGTTATTTATTATAATATACAATCTCTAATACACAACCAAGATCCTTTGTTCCAGTGGGCACAATGATATCCTTCCTTCAATCCCGCAATGAGTCTCTAATTGCACGTAAAATTATTTTCACCATGACTTGCAATAAAAACACGAGAATATATGGTATGAGCCTAACGCTAAGTATGTGTCGAGATAAGGTCAAGCCGACTAGTGAGAAATCAAGTCTTCACTAATCTACCTTAAACACTTCATTCATAACATAAATAATCTTAACCTAGCAACTTAATATTTATCTCATTTTTCCATTTATGATTGGTATTTGCCTACATTGTCCACGAGTGCAATTAGCAATATCCACAATATCCTTACCTCAGTACATGGAAATGTAATTCACAATCGTAAAATAATTTACTCATAATTAACATCATACCTAAGGGTATTCATATTATACCACATGCCATATTTCATGTATACACTTGCACATTCACCTTATTTTACACATTTGTCACATAATCAATTTATAATTTTCACCATTACCGTGTTACACGAAAGATTTGACATGTAACATATAATATCATCCTATAGATCCTTAATGAACTTAATTATGGATACTAAGGGTGTTCTTTTTATATTCATGCATTGCACACCATACTTCCATATATGCCCTTACGGTTAACCATAATTACGAAGATGCCCATAACAATAGTGTAATTACACATATTCCCATAACAATATCATAATTGCATATGTACATAAGCATTTCACGTAATTGAATCTATACATTTGGCATTTCACATATTTGCGCATATACACTTGGCATTTCATATAATTTCACATATAGACTTAGTATTTCATATAATTGCACATATACACTTAGCTGTTCAAATAATTACACATCTACATTTGGCATTTCACATAAATGCACATATACACTTAACTTTCAAATGAGCACTTGGCTTCATCATAAGCACTTAGCTTATTCATTAAATTCAATTTATCGCATAATTTGTTGGGTGGCTTTGGTGGCTTTACCGCCGGCACAAGCGGTCACTCAATCATTACATATAACAAGATGACATCAGCGCTGAGTCAATATGTGGACTTTCCACTAGGCTGCACTGAACCTGACACCCCCGGAAGGTGTTGCCCTTTAGACCATCGATAAACGGACTCTAGAGGTGGCTCCCACCTTAGGTGTAGCTAGGTGTAGCACTTAGCCCCGCTCACCGTTTTAGTGCCATTATTCATGTTATGGAAATTTCAATTCCGTTAATAACATTTCCTTTCTCATACAATAGTGGTTCACATGAGTATTTCAGTTCCAATATCTTAACGTCAACGTTTACGACTTAAAAGCTTCAATAGTCACTATTGCATATTTACAACTTATTAACGGTGACAATCGTACATACAGAAATCACATTTTCACGATAATATAACATAACAATACAACTTTCCAAACACATGGTCAATTAATAGATATTCAACAGATGCTTGTATTGGTTTCAGCAATATATTTGTATATATTGTATATATTTGTTTGCTATGGTTTAGATTCTTCTATAAACGGCAAGGTGCACCATATTTACCCAACCTAATGTGTTAGCAATAATAACCTTTGCATGGAATACATACTTCATCTAAATAAAGACACGTCGTTTCTAGAATTAGTTATCATCATCGTTAGAATTACCAAGATTATCATGCATAACATTAATTACCTATATTATAAGACAAATCTAGATGAATGGTTAATTTTTTGATTCAATCTACATACCTGAATTGGTTAGTGATCAACTCCTAAATCAAGTTCATATCTCCACGACACCCATGGCTTGTGCATATGTATGTATATATATTATAGCATCATAACATGTACAGAACTTGCATTATATACATGGGATGCATTCCGATAAAGCTAGGTATGCACATGTAGCGGAATAATGCACAAAACGTGCATAATAAAGATACATGTACAAGCCAGAGAACGTGTAGCGCACATAAAAAGACACAAATTATACATTAAACACCAACTCGGTTCCATACTAAGTGATGTATTGGGAGTTTAACATATATGATTACTCAAAGACTTAATCATCATGCTTGGATATATCAAATAAATACTCAAGTATCGTATACTTAAGTTGGATTAAAATAACAATAACATGAGATTCATCAAAGCATATAAGAATTTCATGGATAGTTAAACTCCAACCACGTGGATTCATGGCCACAACGAAGAGAGTTTTAGCACATATTAAAATCCTATGACATAAAACCCTACTAAAGAAAATATGTCATTTTAATATGGAATCATTAATTTCTGTCTTAATTAGGGTGTAACTCCATATCGTAAGTACCTTATTACGACTATTAAATTGCTGCCAATATATACACATCAAATACCATAAAGCGAGATAACTTTACACAGAACGCTGCACAATGAGCATCATAATGTAGTATCATATAACCTAACAAGATAAAATAGAATCTCAAGTCAATTGTTTGTGGAAATCACATTACATATTAAGTTCACACGGAACATCAACCATGGCCATTCTTGTATTAATTACGAGATATTATGCAAAACAAAGAATCACATATTTTATCTTCGTATTCCATCATTAGCAACGATAAAAAAACACATCTTCGAACATAGAAATCATCAATTTACGGTAAATCATTCCTAAGGGTTCGACACATACCTCGACAAATCGAGAAGTCCGTCCACGAAAACAACCCTATCCCATCTATCTGAATCGTCGTATCCCATGTCGACTCTCCACTGATTTCACGGGATCAAAAACTTTGACGTCGGGATGGTTGCCGTTGTCGGATTCAAAGATGATGTACACCGGGCCTCTCTACATCTTCCCCTCTCTCTATCTCTTCGCATATACATGAAACTCTCTCTCCCTCCTCTCGTTCACTCTCTTTCACTCTCACTTTCTTCTCTCTCCTCTTCTTCTCTGATATTTCTCCCTCTCTCTTTCTCTCAATCACACTTTCTCATTCTCTTCTTTTGCACTCATTTCTTTCTCTTGATCTATTTATGTCTCTCTCCTATCCAATCTTTCTCTCTGTCTCTCGCACATTCCCTCACACACACTCTCTCTCTCTCGCATAATTAGACCAATTACAAACAATAGAAACCGTAACCTCCCTAATAATGGCAAATAAGTCCATTTCCTCTTATCATACGCACACACCCTCTCTTTTCTTCTTTACATATTTCTCTCTCTTTCTCTCTCTCTCAATGAATGAGAGAGGTAAATCTCATTCCAAAAATAGAACCCATGTGCATGGGAAAAGAGGGTTTAAACCGCCCATCTCTCTCTTCCTCTTTCTCTATCTCAATTCGTGTCTCTTTCTCTCCCCGTCATTCATTCTCTTCCTCCCATTTTAGTAACGTGGATGGATGGTCATTACGAATACAATTATATTTATAATAAAATGGAAGAAGAGAACATGGGATGAAATCCTTGTCATTGATGGCTTCTCAACAAATATCTCATAATTTTTATATAGACACCCCTCTACTTTAGCATTCAACCCTTACATATAGAGCCTATCACGTGGCCACATATTTCATTATTTAATTCTCTCTTTTTATATCTAATTATAAATTACGCAGTGGAAGCGTGGTGGAGCCACCTCTACAAACAGATTGGAGGAAATGGCTACCCAGAGCGTGCAACTGTCACTATCATTGGGAATAAGTGATGGGCCATGTCACAACGAGGACGTTGCAAATATAAGTGGGGGAGGTTGTAACACCCTAACCCCAAACATAGTACCACATGGAAAACTCACAAAGTGTGGGTGTGGTTTATAAGTGGTGGGGATTATTACTTGCCAACTTGGGCTTAAGCATTTTGGGTGGTTGTCAACGGGTCCATTTGGGCCGGGACTCAAGAAGTTGTCATGGTCAGTTTTCCTCAATAACGGACTAGGGACCTAATCCCGAGACGTTACAAATGGTATCAGTGACATGTTCCCTCTGATAGTGGAAATGACTACCCGAGAGGTGAAGCCACCCCTACAAAGAGGTTGGAGGAAAAGGCTACCTGGAGCGTGCAACCGCCACTGTCACTGGGAATAAGTGATGGGCCATGTCGCAACGAGGACGTTGCGAATATAAGTGGGGGATGTTGTAACATCCTAATCCCAAACATTGCAGCACATGGAAACTCACAAAGTGTGGGTGTCGTTTATAAGTGGTGGGGATTACATCTCGAGGACGTACTCCGGATGCACACGGATACCATCGAGAGTAAGATGGATTCCCATCAGGTGAGTGGGAGGAACCCTACATATACTCATAATTTCGAAAGAGATGGACACGCCAAAAGTTTTTTCTCCCAGTAAAAAATTGTAGCAGTCCACTAAGCCTGGTTCCGAAAGAAAATAAAAACAACAAGGGGAAAGGTTTGATTGTGTTGCTAAAAAAGGGGATGAGTTTATTGTACCTAAATTTGAACTACTGTAATATGGTGAAAAATAAGATTTAAAAAAAGGGATAAAAAAATAACGTACAAAGAAAAATAAAAAGAAAACTTCGTTGCGAGAAAAAATGATAAGAGAGAAAGCCGATTAAAAAAAGAACGTCTTATGTGTTTTGGTTCCCCATCTTCATTTTCTTCTCCCAACTTGGTCGACATAATATTTTCTGATAAGTATGGGAGTAAGGGGGAGTATATACAGAGTTCTCCCATCCATATTTCAAACTCCATTAGTTTTTAACGCATTTATGGGATCATTTAATTGAGAAGTCCTCATACTCTTGATTTGGACGCACGGTTTTCATGTGGACCACGCATGCTAGAGACCTATATTAGAGGCTTGATACGTTTATTGGGAGAGACACAATTCTCCGACGACAAGACTCGATTTCAAGCTCCATTCTACAATGATCATGAACTCCAGTATGAGATCCTTCGTGGTTCCTACAAGAGAGAACTTATTTTGTGATCCTTATGAGACATACCCATCTTCAAAGATCTATGTATGGATATTCGCATGATATTCTTATTTGACCCTTTTGGAGATATGAAGGAGCTGCAGGCCAACATCCTCCGATGAGTAGTCTCATTCAGTTGTGATAACTCTTACAAACGTAATACAAAGCATATGTTCTCCGACGAGGATACCCATATCACACTCATGTCCTTCAGTTCCTCCTCACCAGCACAACATGAGAAGCAATGTCCTCAACATGCAACCATTAGAGTATTTGTTGAGTTGCTATTGTCGATGATGCCTTGTATCTTGTGAGTAAGCGACTCCTTTCTATTTGTCTAAGTTGAAAAATGCTCCAGTCCGAGGGAAAGTGTTAAAATTTGCATCATAAATGAGTAAATGGATCACTCTAAGGTCCAATTATCGCATCCACAGGTTTAATCTCACATCGTCTGTGAGCGGGACTTGGTCTCACTAATGGAGCTATATAAAAAACTTTGTTCTACCTGTAACAATTGAGAGAAAGAAATAACAAAATACCTGACCCTTAGAAGGCCCTCTCTCGTGATGTCATCCCGTTTCTTATGAGGCAGGGTTCTACGTAAAATCTCGATGTTTTTCCACTATTTATATTTCATTACCTCTGATACGCTTTTGCATTCTCGTTTCCTACAAAAAAGAAAAAAAATTATAAATTATGTTAGGTTATATTATAGGTATAACAAAGGACAACTTAAACATCTTTTTTACTTTTAAATCATGAGTTATCGACTAATCATATGGTTGATATCAATCTCGCAAGAATTCTATCATCTAAAACTTGTAATTAAGTCTTCATCATTGAGTTACATGATAAGAAGCCTTTCGTATATGCAATTTTTTTACTATTGTTCTTATTTGTGATAAAAAAAATCACAAAGTGGGTTGGAGAGAAAGCAAGAAAAATATAGAATATAGGCTTTAGACTTTGATATTCATGTAAAGATAAGGATAGAAATAGTGTTTAGGCGATTGTTCACGAGGATTTGAATGATTGCGTAGTTGAGGTGCAAAGACTCGAGGATCGAATTATTTTGCTAAAAGTGGCGCTCCAAAAAGAAATCATGAATATCATCTCAGTTTATGCATCATAAATTGATTTAGATGAAAGGATTAAACATGTTTTTAAGAGGAGTTGGATAAGATAATGCAAGGAATCACACAAAGAGAGATGATTTTCCTAGGTGGAGATCTCAATGGACATGTGGAAAGGATGCTTTAGGATATTCTAGTGTTCATGGACGACATGGCTTCGGGGATAGAAATGAAGGAAAAAATCATTCTGGATTTTGTAATGGCTTATGATCTTTTTATAGCAAACACTCTCTTCAAGAACATGGAGGAGCATCTAATTACTTATAAGAGTGCCTCGACTAGAACATAGATAGATTACTTTGCATTGAGGAGAAAAGATCGATTGTATTGCAAAGACTGCAAAATTATCAGAGGAGAGAGTTTAACCACATATCATCCCTTGTTAGTCATGAATGTACAAATAAAAATGATGGTAAAGAAAAGGAATGTTTCCAAGATCACTGGAACTAGATGGTAAAATCTTCAATTTAAGCAATCAAGCTTCAAGGAAAAGGTTTTAGAAGATTTATATTGGGATTGTGATGTAAGTGCAAACAAAATTAGGTTGGTGGTACCATCTTATATCTGAAGGGTAGCCAAAGAGATGCTAGGTGAGCCAAAGGGAGGAACTCCATGCCAAAAGGAGGCTTGGTGGTGGAGTGGAGGTGTGCAAGAGAAGTTCAAAATTAAAAGAGCATGATTTAAAACTATATCTAAGGATAGAACAAATGAAACTATCACATACTATAAAATAGCAAAGAAGGAAGCAAAGAAGGCGGTAAGTAAAGCTAAGTCAAAAGATTATGATGTTTTGTACAAAAATCTCAACTCTAAGGAGGGTCGGAAAGATATATTCAGGTTGGCTAAAGCAAGAGAAAGAAATACCAAAGACTTTTCTCAAGTGAGATGCATTAAAGATGAGGAAGGTGTTGGACATGCGAGCCCACGACGAGCCATTATGCAATAAACGTTATTGCATATATTATTCCCTGATCTGAAATGAAGAATAACTAATTCGCATAATAGGTCTCTTAGTACAATTAGGATTATGTACCATGGCCATCTTAATAATCATATAGCTGTTGATTCAATAATTGAATCATAGAGGCTGGTGCTTGGATGAATATCTAAAGAGTTGGATTGAGGACTCATCAAGCACCGTCAAATAATTGTTAAGAGATGATCTCCAGCCTGAGTAGGAGATGGAAATCCTTTCTCAGTTAGGTTGATATCTGACCGACCTCTTGATGCAGGACCTCTGCATGGGAATAGAGATTCAGAGGTGTCAGAGTAGTTAGGTCAAAGAGTTGACGTAACGAGATCGAGATAACCAAAGTCCTATATCGTATGTTGTCACGATACATGCACGCATCCTTTGACCAGAGACAGATGTGTTACTATATGTCTGAGTATGTACATTTGGCAGACCAATAGGTTGATGACCTAACCAAGGTCTATACACCGATGTGCTGGTGTGCATATAAGGGCATATGAGTAATACGATCTCTCAAAGGGATCATACAGGTTCATTTACTGAACCGGAAGACATGAGCTCACTCATGAGATATTGGGAAGAATCAAATTCCGTGCACGGTCGTCTTGCTTTGGAAGCTTGACAGAATTTCTAGGTTTGATATATACTTTTGGAAAGTATATGATCAAGCCCTAGGTATGATATATGCTTTTGGAAAGTTTATGATCGATACCAACTCCCAATGATCGAATGAGAAACTTACGGATAAACCCACGAAGTAGACAGTATAAAGTTGATCTAATACTTCGAGTTTATTCTGGGTCTTCCAGTATGCAGGATGTACATGTATTGGGAATACCTGAGGGTGATGTGATCATAAACGATTGTATAACCATGACGCTTCCATTCCTAGGGAGAGAAGAAATGGGTCTGGATTTTAGTAACTCCTCTCAGTCGAGAAGTGATCTGATCTTGGTCCAAATGTTGGACATTGATCTGAATGTGATTCAGATCCAATGAGAAATTTAGATTTGTGGTCTTGATTTAATCAAGCATCTATGGGAGGCCCGCGATCTGGATTTGAGATATGATCTCAATATCCAAGTCACTATACGCGGAACAATACAATCGCCCTATCCTTATCTCCAAGTATCCGCGGAGAAAGCGCATTATCCTTGAACGGGTTCAGGATAATTTCATTGTTGATATTATATATCCAAGCATTGAGAAATTAATAATTAAATGTGATTTAATTATCAAAGATATGAATAATGTGAATGCGTTCATATTATTTGGGCACATGAGAATAGAGATCCAAGATGATTAAATGTGATTTAATTATCATGGATATGAATAATGTAGATAACAATATCCATATTAGTCATATATATTATAAATGTGATTTATAATATATAAGAGAGAGATATTTGTAATTTACATTTGTTAATTGAATGTTGATGTGAATTGGATTCACATTGGACAATTAATTGAAAATATAATTCACATTTTATTTTGGGTTGTGAATGTGATTCACAATTTTCCAATGGCAATATTGCAATATTCACAAAATAATTATGAATTATTTTTGTAGAATAATTTACAACAAATGTTGTTGTAAATCTTAGAGATTTCCATGGAATAATATAATCTCATGAGATCTCATGAGATTGCATGAGATTGCCACCAAATCCAATATTATGGAAGGAGGCAATCTTCATTCTATAATCTCCATGCTTGATTGATTTAATTTGGGATTGATTTATATTGATTTATCAATATAGATTTAATCTAAATTAAATTAATTGTTGTTGGTTTTTACCAACACAAATCTTAGCTATTAAAAGGAATACAAATCAATGAGAGCCATTGGATTTGTGTTGCCCATGGATTGAGATCCATGGATCCCAAAATATTATAAAAGGAGAGGCAACCCATTGCTCTTCTTTACACAACAATTGAGACAACAACTCTCTCTCCCTCTCTCTCTCTCTTTCTCTCTACACGTCTACTCACTCTATCTCTCTCATGTGGTTGTCCGCCATGGATGCCTTAGAGAGATTCTCCATCACCGCAGCGTCGTCGTTATGCTGCCCGATGGTTTGCTCGTGGATCTCCGTCTACTTCGCGTGCCTTGCTCATGAAGAAGACGTCTTATCTCATGTGACGAGACCTGAAGATTCGCGCTTGGATCGTCAACATGGATTGCGAGGAGCACGTGTTTCATCAACACGCTCGCAAGCGTCTCCTCCGTCGGATCCGACTTGAGACAAGAGGTTTCTTTGTTTAGAGACTCGATCACAATCACGCTTCAAGAGGTAAGCCTATTACTTGTTTGCGGTTTAAGACGAAACGATCCGAGAAGTGTTCTCGGATCATGTGATTTCGCCACATGAAATTTTTTAATTTTCATGACATAAAACAGCTAGTACGACTAGTCGTTCTTCATCGTATTCGATACGATGCTCATGCTTCCGTGATGCGTTTGAGGATCTAACCATATCCTTCAGAAGGTTACGTGCTTGTTACTCGGAAGGATATAGAGACTAGATGGAAGCAGTACTCCTATAAGCTTTTCATTGGGAAGGAAATAGAGAGATCACTTTGCAAAATCTAGCTAGTAATTAAATTTATTTGAATCATGCAAGCTATAGACGAATACAAAGGAAGGAAGTAGTGGAGGCTTTGAAGGTTATGAGACCTGGGAAAGATGAAGGACCTGATGCCATTTATATAGAAGTTGAAGAGTTTTAGGTGAACATGGTTTGACTTTGCTTACAAATTTATTCAATATTATTTGGCGAAGCAAGAAAATGAAATAACAAAGGAGATATTCAAATTTTTTCAAATCACAGAGGTATCAAACTTGTGAGTTACACTATGAAAATTTGGGAATGTGTGATCAAAAGAAGATTGAGGCAAGTTTCCAAAGTAAAAGAAAATCAATTCAGAATCATGTCAGATCTCTCAACTATTGAAGCCATCCCAATTCTGAGGAGAACAATGGAGATTTATAGAGCTAAAAGGAAGAACTGCTATATGATTTTTGTTGATTTGGAGAAGGCTTATGATTTTGTCCCATGGGAGGTATTGCAAAGAGTTTTGGAAAAAGGCAAGTACATGTCCTATACATTAACCTCATAAAGATATGTATGATAGGGCTTCATCTTGTGTAAGGACACAATCTGTGAAGACTAACTATTTTGGCATCAACATTAATATGCATTAAGGTTCTGCTTTGAGTCCATTCCTTTTTTACTTTGATTTTGGATGAGTTGACAAGTCACATTCAGGATGAGATACCTTGGTGTATGTTATTAGATAATGATATTGTGTTGATTGATGAGACTAGAGATGGATTAAATGTGAAGCTTGAGGTCTGGAGATATGCATGAGAAGACCAAAGGATTTCGTATAAGTAGGGAAAAATACGGAGTACACTTTTGATGGAAGCAATGTTGAAGGAATCGAGGTGAAGATTGGTGATGATAACATTCCGAAGAAATATTCTTTTAGATAATTAGGATCTATTTTGCAACGTGATGGGGAAATTGATGGAGATGTTACTAATAGAATAAATACAGGTTGGCTAAAGTGAAGAGGATCCTCTATTGTTCTTTGTGATAAGAAAATTCCTTTGAAAATCAAACGAGAGTTTTACAAAGTAGCCATGAGACCTGTTATGCTATTTGGATTTGAATGTTAGCATGTGAACCATAGAAATGTGCAGAGAATGACGGTAGTAGTAATGAAAATGCTAAGGTGGATGTGTGGACACAAACACAAATATCGAAATCAGAATGATGCAATCAGAAGGAAAGTTGGTGTAGCTCCGATCGATGATAAGATATGAGAAAAACGCTTAAGGTGATTTGACCATTTGCAAAGGAGGTCAAGTGGTGTACCGGTAATGAGATGCGAGTCTTGGGATGTTGAGCTAGCTAAGAGAGGGCGAAGAAGGCCCAAGAAGTGTTGGAAGGAGATTATACAAAGGCATCTTAATTTTTGGGATCTAAGCCCGAGAATGACCCAAGATAGATCTGAATGGAGGCAAAGAATCCATGTAGATGACCCTACTTATGTGGGAAAAGGCTTTGTTGTTGTGTCCCCACTTATGCGATTTTATTAATGCTTAATTAGGAACAAGATCATACTTGAATATACACACTTTGATATTATTGAACATATTATCTTTTTCGTAAAAGTATTGCATGTAATATTTATTTGAATTAGAGTGTATTAAATCATCAATTAGAACATAAATCTCTAACAACATTTTATTGTACTTTGTATATTTTTAATTACAATTATAAAACCAAATAATCTGTATATACCTAGTATAGTCCTTCGCATATCCGCTTAATCGCTTTACACCGCCTGACCAAATGATTATTGTATACTGCATTTCCAAACCTTGTTGTGGGCTACTTTCAGATTCTGGAAGGGATAAAATCATAGATGTTATGATCATGTCCATTGTCCGTACTATGTAAGTATTAGTGTGATTTTTTTTGAATTTATTGCTTATTACTCCACATCTCGCTCTCGTGTTATATAGAGTGTCAAAGACACTGCATATCGTCATATACCCAACTCCCTCTAGAAGTGTTTTACCCGTGTTGCCTCTTTCGGGCTAGCCTATTCTCATCGAATGGCACCCCTATTGCCACACCAACACATGATTCCAAGGTATTTGAAAATAAGATCACTGGTGATTTAATGTTTGAGAACCATGTGCCTAAAGGTATGCATTTTTCTAAAGATGATATCTAGCACTGTCAAGATTGCTCTGGTCTCCTTATAACACCTTAAAAGTGAAACGATCATATACATAACATTTTATATCAATTATGGGAAAACTATTTCCAGGAGATTGGATGATTCTGATAGGTCATTTAGCAATTATGATCCCTTTCAACCATCAACAGGACTCTTGGTTTCCTAAATGGAATGTTGACATGCTAGAAGAGATGACTGCTCTTCTATCACATGGAACATGAACCTTGGTTAACACCCTCCTTCAAGGATGCCACAATTGTTGATAGTCGATGGGTCTTTACCATCAAAAACCTCCAAATGGTTATGCGGAAACATTTAAAGCTCAGGTTGTTTCCAAATGATATACTCAGACATATGTTAGATTACTCGAAGGCCTTCTCTATAATTACTCATCTTCCAACAATGTATATTTTAATTTTTGTTGTCCTCCAACTGCCACTCCAACTCGACAGGAAAAATGCATTTTTATACGAACCTACATGAAGAGATCTATATGCAAATATCACATGGGTTGAGACCAAGGGGTATCAAAAGATTTGCACCACAAGGCAATCTACGTCTCAACAAAGACTGAGAGCTTGGTTTAAAAAATTGTCAGATACTCAGTCCAATGTAGTTGTAGTCAATCCGCAATGGATCACTCTCTCTTTGTCAAGAAAATAGAAATGGGAACAATTAATATGCCAGTATATGTAGATGATATGATTATATCTAGTGATAACCCGCATGACATGCCGGATATGAAGAAATACTATGCAGAGCATAATTGAAGTTTATGTACAAGATGAATCACTTAGGATAGTTGAAAATTCTAGTGTAGATTTCTAAAGATATATTGATAATAGAAAATTCACATCACCTTTTCATGTTTGGTGGTGGAGTTGTTTCTTCGAGATGAAAGAAATAAATTATGTCTTTAGACGAATGCAAGAAGCTGAATGTGTTGTATGCAACACGTTTGTCACTCATGTTGCTTAATTAACAGTGGAGCCAACCGTTTCAAAAGAAAGCACATTGAAATCTAGTATCATTATATCGACTAAAAAAGAAAATTAGATAACGCACATTGCCAAAAGCAACACCTTAGTTGATCCCTTTACAAATAGAATTCCAGTGGTTACATACAATAAATGTTAGTTTATGCGACTTACGAATACATAAGAAACCTAGGATGTATTCAATGAAAATAAAACATCAAGAATTAACATATCTTGATTATAGACACCCCATGAACAGTTGTAGTATGACCACTTCGGTTAAGTAGGAGATTGTCGGCCACGGATAGTATGACCCCAAAAATAGTCTCACATCTAAAACTCGCAAAAGTGAGAGTGTGTTATAAGAGTATGGGATTACCACTTGACAATTTGAGACTGAGCATTTTGGGTGATTATCAACATGTCCAATTATGCTCAAAGCCAACAAAGTTGTCAGGATCAATTTTCCTCGATAATGGTACGAGGATAGGTTCGAGACGTTTCGAACTCCTTTGGGTTCAAGCATAACAACAACTTCTCCACAAGTTAATTAGTGTCATCGGCATCGAATTCACAACATCGAATTCAACAAATCAATAGTCATATTCATTGGACTAGATTGTCTAAACTAAATATGCAGTTTGTAAGCAATCAGTACCGCTTCTATACGAAATAGGTAATTTTGAGATTTTTCAAATTTTTAAAACAAACAAATGATGGACAATAAATGATTATACCATTGGTAATACTTTCGCTACAATGATGTGAAGAATTTAATTGGGTTATATACACCAAAATAGAATAAGCATCTGGTGTACACAACAAAAGTAAACATGTAACTGACAGGTGCATATGTATACGTAAAATCAATGGTGAACAAATTGTAACAAGATTTTTCATAATGAAAGAATACATGGGAAATAATAGATAGATGAGATGGTAATAGAAAATTCACATACCTTTTCATGTTTGGTGGTATTGTTGTCTCTTCGATAAGAAATAAATAAAATTAGGTCTTTAGATGTATACAAGAAGTTGAATGTGTTGTATCAAGCACGTCTATCACTCATGTCGCTTAATAGTGGAGCCAACAGTTTCAAAAGAAAGAACATTGAATTTCAGTATCATTATGTTGGCTAAAAAAGAAAATTAGATAACACACATTCTCAAAAGCAACAAGTTAGTTGATCCCTTGAAAAATAGAATTCCAGTGGTTACATATAGTAAAATGTTGGTTTATGTGACTTACGAATATATAAGTCACCTAGGTTGTATTCAATGAAAATAAACATCAAGAATTAGCATATCTTGATTATAGACACCCCATAAACAATTGTAGTATGACCACTTCGATTAAGCGGGAGATGTCAGCTACGGATAGTATGACCCAATAATAGTCTCACATCTAAAACCCACAAAAGCGAGAGTGTGTTATACGAGTATGCGATTACTACTTGACAACTTGAGACTGAGCATTTTCGGTGATTATCAACATGTCCAATTATGCTCAAAGCCAATATAATTGTTAGGATCAATTTTCCTCGATAATGGTACGGAGATATAGGTTCGAGACATTTCGAACTCTTTTGGGTTCAAGCAAAACAACTTCTCCACAAGCTAATTAGTGTCTTCGGCGTCGAATTCACAACATCGAATTCAACAAGTCAATAGTCATATTCATTGGACTAGATGGTCTAAACTAAATATGCAGTTTATAAGCAGTCGGTACCGCTTCCATACGAAGTAGGTAGATTTGAGATTTTTCAGATTTTAGAAACAAACAAATGATTGACAATAAATGAATACACCATTGGTAATACTTTTGCTATACTAATGTGAAGATTTTAATTGGGCTATATATACCAAAATCGAATAAGCGTATGGTGTACACAACAAAAGTAAACAGGTAACTGAGAGGTGCATAGGTATACGTAAAATCAACGGTGAACAAATTGTAACGAGATTTTTCATAATTAAAGAATACATGAGAAAGAATAGATAGATGGGATGGAAACGAAAACAACTTAATCAAGTAAGAAAGCAGCAACAACAAAATCCAGAAGGTTTAGTAGAGAAAGTTATCAAAACCCCCTTTGCATATAATATCGAGAGAGAGAGAGAGAGAGAGAGAGAGAGAGAGAGAGAGAGAGAGAGAGAGAGAGAGAGAGAGAGAGAGAGAGAGAGAGAGAGAGAGAGAGAGAGAGAGAGAGAGAGAGAGAGAGAGAGAGAGAGAGAGAGAGGATTGGTTGATAGAAAGAGATGGAGAGAAGCTAACTCGCCTCGCCCCCACTAGCTTGACGTACTATTCTCCGCTCCACTGATACCCTAAATGAAGCGAGCGATTTCTGCTTAGCTACTACAGAAGAAGCCTAATGACGGAGGTGTGATCGTGGTCGGAGGCGGAGAATTGAGCATCATCACTGTTGGATAGTTTTTGTTGGGTTTGGTGGGAAGAGCCGTGCCATGTGCGAGAGGCGAAGACCATCAAACGGGTGTCGTCTCTTTTTTTCTCCGCATTTATTGAAATTATTTTCTGTCGGCAAAGGATGTAAGATTAATTGGATGATCTTCTACACCTTGGACAGGGTAGAGAGCGATGGACTTTAAATATTGGAGTAAAAATTAAATAGCTTCTAATTTTCGAGCACATTTGTAGAACAGCCCCTTTTGCAATTTAACACTAAGGATCGATCTCCTATAAAACACATGTCCATTTTATTCTTTCTAGGATGGGTTGGAGGAGGTTGGGGAGGAAATAAGAGCGATTGGGTCGTGAAAACGTTATGCGGGTTAGGAGGGGAAAAGATATTTTTCCAATAAACGAAATTTTGTCCTTTTTATTCGAGGCAATTATTGGTTTGGCTAACCGAAGTTTATATATTGAGCTATAGCGAACATATGTATATAGTTTTGTCAAATGTACACAAATAGAAGCTAAACATACAACCATTGATCACATCATGGTAGGCCTTGTAATGACGACGGCGAGTTGACGTGCAAGAGTTCTTGATTATGTGCCAACCAATTCCTGCTCCACAAAGTGCACTTCCTAGCTAAATCAAGTGAGAGTTCTTCCATTGTCTGTCAAAAAAAGGAGAGTTGCTTTCCACCACCATGGAACTAATTAATTTGATATTGACAGTCTCCATAGTTCTATAGCCTTTAGAGGCAGTGTACAGCACGAGGATACTTAGTGGCAGCGTGGATTCAATAGCAAAGTATGAGCTGACGGAGGTATCTAAGAAAATTGGATTTGGATACGATGATCAAGTGGATGAGAAATCTTCGAGCTCTTGATCCACACTTTGACTACTACTGAAAGATGGGAAGTCGTGATGTTTGATTTTTGAAAAAAAAGAGAGGTTTGATTATTTTAAATTCATTGTTTTGGTTTTACATTCTACTTGTGGTATGCTACTTATGATCTTGTCTTATGATTTAATTGCCATGTATTTAGCAATTGCTCTTCAAAGTTTATATTGTTATTTAATTACAACATCAAAAAGAAAGTCAAATTTTCCCACAAAAGTCGGCTTGAAATTTTTGATCCTAGGTGCATTTTCCTTTGGAATATTCTTGTTCATGTACGACCGGACCCTCTCCAAAAAATTTAGATCTCTAAATTACATATATTGTTGGAGACCCTCCCTTCAATGGGTATGTCAGTTTAGGTAATCTATACACTTGCCCACTCGATCTCCTACATGCGAAAATGAAGGAGAAGGGACATAGTCACTTGTCGATTCCCCTTGGTCTAATTCCACTACGGAGAGTTAGCGTGGCGTCAGTTGAAGACGAGGGAGCAAAGCAAAATCCCCATTAAGGGGTATATTGAAGGTATAACTTTGGCAACGAAAAAGGGACTTTCGGAAAATTTTATTTTCTTGAATATTATGCACGTTCGATTGGTTAAAAATCATGATTATACCATTTAAAATTTAACCATAAATCCCACAATCGACAGATTTTTATCCATGAAATCTTATAACTGTATATAAAAATATAAATATGATGATTTCAAAACCCAAACTTTTAGACCATGTGAAAGATTGACGTGAGATTTTAATCTATTTTCAAATGTACTTTTTTTAATTGAGAACAAAAAATTCATCGATCAAAGGTTCATGCGGATTAAGTACATTCATCGAGGTGAGTTCAAAAAGAAGTTCATAAAGCTTCCAAATACCAATAAAATCAGTGTGACACATACCTTATTCATTTTATGTAAAAGTCTATTCATAACTATACAATGAATCTTACCTTACAAAAATGCATAGTTCTCAGGTAATGCTTGCAGCCTACCACAATAGTTTGGTTTAGAAAGTTAACCATGCAGTCTTATTGAAAGTATATCTTTAATAAACTCCTTATTGTCTTGAGGTATATGATATTTTTCTTTTATAAGAGCATTGGTCAACTTCAATCCATTTATTTTATGTCCCAACATTGTTTGTTTTGGTAGTAATTTGAATTGAATGAACAACAACTCATAAAATTAAATGTTTTTTATGTGAACAAAAGTTATTTAAGTCTTTGTTATGTGACCCACATTTTATGTAAAAACATTTGAGTTATATGTGACAAATAATTCGAAGCAGGTTAATCGAGAATCCTAAGTCAAGGACCTAAGTCATGGTTTTCACTCAGTTAGATTTCCACACTAACACCCATGTAAAAATGGTTGCTTTATTATTTGGTACTTGTGCTTGTTGTTTGAATTACTTCTGTCTAGCCATAAATTGCAACATCTACTATTCACACTCCTTCATCAATTATTGTCACTCTAAAGAGAATGGACCACAAAAATATAATATGCCAATTTAGAGATATGTCAAAAAATGGAGAAGTTTGGACCAATTGGCAGTAAAAAAAACATAAAAATACAAAAAAAATAAGAAGAGAAAAACCCCAAAAGAATAAGAACAACAAGTAGGACATGGATGGTCTAGATACTAAAGCTAAACAAGAAGGTTATTATATCCGGAGTTTAACATTCTACCTCCTTATCTGCTACCCTTTCACCCATCACCCTTCTTGAGTTTGTATTTTTTCCTTATCTTGAAGCACTCTACACACATCTCTCTATTAATAAGGATAAAAGTACTAAAATTTAACTGTTGACCTTGAATTAGAAGCATTGTTAGAAAAGTTTGTTCTTAACATTCTCTTGAATAAAGCCTTGGAACACATTCCTAACCTTAGAAAATACAAAATAGAAAATTAGATACCCAAGATAAAATGAAGGAAAAGAACATGGACTAAAAAACATCTAATGTCCTAGCCAATTCTCCGATTATAAAGTGTTAGTGACTTAGATTTTGATAATAACAAAAAATAATTTGTATATTTGTTTTTGAAGAAATACTAACCTTTCAAGTATAGAAACTCAATTATGGAAAAGCAAACCTAAATTAAAAGCAATGAAGTTATATAAAATCAAAGCAAAGAAGCATACCTCTTGAATATAAAGAATAAATCTTCAATATTAACATGTCAAAAACTCATGACTTCAAGTCCATATATCCGAAGGCTTATGATTGAAGATTTGAGGTCTTGGAAGTTCAAGAACAAGCAGAGAAGAATCAAATGCTCTTTTGCAAAAAATTGTAAATTTCGATGTTTTACATAATTTTTATTTTTGTCAATAAATTTTTTTATAGTTTTTGTATATTCTCGTACACAAGAAAAAACAAGTCAACAACAAGTCATTTGAGTAATCAGATTTTTGATCAATTGACTAGGCCAAAATTTCAACCAACTAGGCCAAAATTTTTCAACCGATTAGGCCAAAATTTCAACCAACTTTGTCTCGTTAGTCCTTTTTTTGGAACATTAATCTCAATTCTCAAGGCCATTCATTCAACTACTTTTTATACCAAATTGTTAATCTAAATTCCAGCTGACTAACCTTTTTCTTCATAAGTTGTTCATTCTTTAATGAATAATTTTGTTATAGCCATGCTGATTCAACGTCCCATGATTATTATATTCAAATAGAAATTAAGCATACTTTTTGAGATGAGAAATTAAGCATACTTAAGCTTATAAAGAAGTCTTGTAAGTTCCGTTACATACATACATACATACATACATACATACATACATACATACATACATACATACATACATACATACATACATATATATATATATATATATATATATATATATATATATATATATATTCGGTTGTAAGTTATCTATTTATGTCCACACATCCATGTGTGCAATATTCTCAAATATTCAAGCTCCATTGTGATCTATGGTGCTTTCAAGCTTCATCCACCTCCATCGAGCATCTCAAAGTTTCTTTATTTGAGGTATAAATAATAGAAAATAAAATGGGTCCTAAAAATGCAACATCGAAGGCTAAATAGGGTTTTATTAATGTTTTTGGCCCTTATCTCCTTCTACTTTATTCCTTGTCGACTCAGTCATCAAGATGCCTAGATCATAGGGTTCAAGGTCATAAAATACCCTTGGTGTTTTATCTCTTTCTCTTCGCTTTTCTTTATTCTTTTATTTTATCTTTAAGCAATGTATTCTATACAATATTTATGCAATAAATAATGATTGTTAATTTATACAAAATAATGATATTTACATGCATTTATCTAGGGTTTAAAGGTAAAATGAAAGAATAAAGGTGATGAAATGGGGATTTATCACGGTCATGGCTAATAACTCTATGGGACAGAAAATACAAGGTAGAAGGCCATTCAATCCTGTCTCCTTTAGCATAAAAGCCCTAATGCAACACCCACCTGCCTCTGGCCATAAGCTCGTCCACAATGGAGATGGTATAGCTATATGTTCATTCAGTCAATCGTAGATCCAAGCGTCCGATCTTGGAAGGCACGTGGTGCCTGACAAGTCTAGTCCAACAATCTATTTATTAGCCCCTCTCTCGGCTCTCGGATCCCAATCAACCAAATAAGACAACAATCAACGCACAAATGTGTGAATAATCAATGCAAATATGTGAATAAAAATTTATTTTTATTTAACTCTACAAAATATGTGTCCAGTGAATAAGTGAAGAGTATCGAACCATAGAGAGTAAAAACGTGGATAGGCACATACTTATTGTCTACAAAAATAAACAACTATTTTTGTACTATTTCTACTTTTTTGTTTTTTGTGGAATTTTAATTATATTTAATTTTTATGGATTTTTAATAATTTATATTTTACGTCTTTTAATTTTTTAATTTTTATTTTCTTTTTATATTTTTCCTTTTTAATTTCCTTTTGTTTTTAAAGATATAAAAAGAATATATATATGTATCTAAATAATAATATATGTAATATGAATACTATATATTATATACACAATAATAAATATATAAAATTTCAAAAATACAAATAAATACAACCCTTTTTTATGTTTTTAAAATATATTTAGGTTTTATAATTAATATTAATAATTATAATACTATATAAGTAATATTAAGTGTATATATAATATATAGGGTTTTATATTTATAAATATAGCTATATATACTAACAAATTATAACATAAAACGTTTTTGTGTTTTAAATATTTTTCTCTATTCTGATTTTTAGGTAATTTTTGCTAATTTTTATGTATTTTAAAAGTCTAAAATACTCCAAAACATGGAGTTAATTAATAGTATAGATTATTTTAATAAAAAATAATGAGTTAAAAATCCCTCAAATTATTTTTATTATATGATATAAGATATATAAAAAAATATACAAAAGAAAATTATTTTTCTTAGATTTTTTTAGAATTTTTGTTAATTTTTATAGGGTTAGGAGGGGTTTTCACATTTTTAGGTTTTCTTTTGTATTTTTCATGATTTTTTGGTCTATCTTATAAATGTAATAATATAATATATTAGAATTTTAAAAGGTATTTTATATTTTTTTGAATTACATCTAAATAGGGAATAATTAGGATCCTTTTGATTTTTAGTAAATGAAAAACTGCAAGAAAATGCTATAGCTATATAAAATCATAGCGTGAATAAGCATAAAATGAAGAATCATTGAGTATTTTACCATAATTTTTAGATCGTGGGAGATATTTAAATAAAAATAAAAGACACAAAATAAATACAATGTGCTAGCAGGGGTATATTTGTAATAAAAATAAAATGCGAGGATTTACATGAAAAATACCTAAAGTTTTAACACTTTATTACAACTTTTAAATACTAAAAAGAAATAAAGGAACCTAGAGGGGTGTCTTACAAATTAGCCAACTCACGTGGGGGATCACGTGAGTTGAGTTGGCGCTGGACCTAGGTGTAGTATACAATAGGCATGAGGATCCACTTGCAATTTTCACACAAAGATTCTACTTAATTTAATATTTACATAACCTTTTGATAAACAAAAAAAGGCACGAGGGGGCCTAAGTAAATTACCCACTTACCGTGCTCGATTGGGCAGCTCTCAGTTGTCCATGTGTCTTGATCTATGGCCTAGGAGGTGTACTGCTTCAGCTAAAATGAAGGGCCCATATTAGATCTGATCTCGAGTCTTGATTGGACGTCAGAGGGCTCGGTGGAAAAACTTGGAAGAATAGGTCCTTGGGCGAGCTTCAATCGGCAAGCACTCCCTCCTCCGACCTCCTTATGTCTCATCGGAGGATGCTACGCCTTCTTGGGTCCACAGACACCTGCAGATGGTGTCAACAAGGTCCGATCCCCATTGGAGAGGGCATGGACATCGGGCTCGCCCAGAGGTCTATCTTAGACATGAACTCGTCTCCAGGTGGATGTTCTCATCCCAACACCTGCACAAAAAGGATAAGGGGATCGAGGGTTATCTCCTCGTCCCTCTATTGAAGTTGCAATGCAATGAAAGCGAATGGGTGGGGGATCTTCGAAGAAGGCGTAGGAGTAAGCTCTGGTTCTATGATCGAGGGTTGAATCAGAGGTGAAACATTGGGGGTTTGACGGAGAAACACAATGGGTAGAAGATGAGGTGAAAAGGGTGGTTAAAAATAATCAGACACATGCAAATTGAATCTTAAAATTAAACAAATATAGTACTAATTGCTTAAACTATTAACTACAATAAGAATCTATAATAAAACTACAGTAGAAATGTGAGATAAAATAACTCGTACCTATCAGAGACAGAGAGCAGATGGAGCTCACTGGAGGTGGCCGACGAAGCTCGAACTATCGTGATCCTAGCCTTTATCCACACCGACAAGACATGGGAATCAGAGTTGTCACCACCAATAGGGCTGCTAATCGAACCGAACTGTAACGAACAGACCTATGTTCGAGTTCGATTCGATAATAAAGTTCGAAAGA